>JAJAGP010004318.1:0-52242 GCA_025084515.1 Ancistrus triradiatus | reverse complement strand
CTATCTGGACTCTTGCTAGGCTGTTCTCTTTTTTTAGTCTCCCCTGGCATGTGCTGCTTATGTACCTGTAGCTCTTCCTACTGGCTACACCAATATTTTGACAGGTAAGTCAGGAGTACAGGTTACATTCATAATTGACACACATCAGTGTTTGTAATGCTTCATACGCAGATCATCTCGACACACTCATAGCCTGGTATCAACGGTACAACCAAACATTCCTGTTACTTACAGTGCACAGAAGATGGACTGCTCCTGCTAAGTAAAACCATAAACCTTTCAGCCTCTACTCTTTGAGGCCTCCATGCTCGCAATACCAACCATGAGGTAAGTACATCCCAATCTTTAACAAGGTGATGGGTTAGGGTGGCTTACATCATCACAACGTCCCTGATAAAGATGTCGTCTTGAAGGCAGCTCTCAGGGTACTTTTCTGCATTAATGCTGCATCACAGAAGTGGAAATGACCTTTACCAAGGGCCCTGATCCGACCCCATACCATGACAGAGCCTGGCTTTTGGACTTGTTCCTCATAACAGTCTGGATGGTCAAAAAAAAAGATCTGTTATACTGATGGGTCTGAGCACAATCCCCATTCCCACTGTAAGATGGTACATCCCAGATGCCTCCAAGCCTAGGAAAGTCGACGCCCCTTCTGGACATGGTTATAACATAAGGCTGCTTTTTTGCAAAGTAACGTTTTAAGTGGTATCTGTGAATGTAACCGTATTGTAGAGCTTGATAAAGGTTTGATAAAGTAATCCCTTGTCCATGTGGTTCTATCAGCTATTGATGAATGACAGTTCTTGACGCAGTGCCATCTGAGGGAGCGGAGATCACCCCTCTTCAGTTTAGGCTTTTTAGGAAATTCCTCCAGATTCCTTGAATCGTTTAATGATATTATGCTCTGTAGAGGGAGAAATGTATAAATCCATTTTCTTTGAGGAACATTGTTTTTAAACATTTCAGTCATTTTCTCACACATTTGTTGATAAACTGGAGATCCTCTGCTCATCTTTACTCCTCAAAGACTCGTTTGAAATCGCATCATTATTATTATTTTTCTCATTAGCCCTAAATTGCCCCGTCCCAACTTTGTTTGGAATGTGTTACAGGCCTGAAATGCAGGAATTCTTATTAGCAAATGAAATGAAAAAAAATTGAAAACAAGTGATTTATTTCTTGATATCTTGACGATATTCATCTGTGTTCTCTCTCTCTCTCTCTCTGTCTGCGTGCGCGCGCTTGTAGAGGTCCTCAGTCTTTCTCTTTTAACCTCCACCTCTCATTCTCCTGTGTCTCATTCCTCCAGTGTAATTGGGAATCCGTCAGCAGGTAAATGCTTGATAGCTGAGTGCAGCAGCTCTCTCTTTTTCTCTCTCTTTCTCTCTCTCTCTCTCTCTCTCTCTCTCTCTTTCTATTTGTGTGAATGTTAGAAAGAGAGAGCGCTGTTTGAACAATTTCTTTTTAACAGTGACTTCACTGGATAAAGATAAAACATAAAGGATAAAGATATCACGGGATCAGAGATCAACCATGCAAGTTAATCACAATTCATTCCACGTCCACTAGGGGGTGCAGGGCTCTGAGTAGACAAATAGATCTGGGTTTTTGTGCAAAAACTTTGTGAACCCTTAATTTAAACCTTCGACCACAAATTTCTGAACTTATGCAACACGTAGCGTCGCTGTTCAGTCAGAAGCGATAGAGCAGCGGTGTTCAGACACCACCGCGTTGGTCCTTCAAACCTTTCCTTTATATTACACTTCCTCTTCATTTAACCCATTCTTTTGCTAGTTCTTTCAATTATTTTTTTTTTTAATTTAGTCTTATTTTAAGCTTTTAACTTCTTTAATCTGTTTCTAATTCTCTTTTATCTGAAGGCTTTCATAAGATATGTTATAACATTTTAAGCATATGTTTAAAATTGTATGGTGTTTTTTCACGTATCACTTTCTTGTTCGTGTTTATTTCTGCTGCTTCTCTGTTCTTTTTTTCTTCTCGTCTTTTATTTTTTTTATGACTCGTCCCTCATCTTTTGCATATTGCATTTGATTTTCTGCTGAACTCTTTCAACTTTTTAAAATGGTCTTTTAGGTTTAATTTAAGCTTTTTTCTTTTCTGTTTTCTTTATTTAACCTTTCATGAATTTTTCTACCATTTCTATTTGTTAATCTCCCTTTCCCTTTCTTTTGGTTCTTCCCTAAATCTTCTTGCTCACACCTTCCCACTCTTGTTTCTTTCATCGCTCTGTTCTTTTTCTTCATTCTTATTTTGATTTTCATTATCATTAATCCCTGTTCTTCTTTTTCTAATCTTTCCATTCATTTTTATTTGATTCTTTTTTTAGTGCTCCAGCATGAAGTTGAGTTTCAGGGATTCTGGGGTTTGGGGTCTGAATAATAAACTCTCGGACCTCCGGAATGAAGTCAGGTCCGTTTCTCGGAGATCTGCTGCGACTGAAACTATTACCGCCGGTCTTCCTCTGATTCAATCAGGCGACTCGTTCTCACCAGGCCTGAAGATGCTGGTCCTGCTTCCTCTCTGTGAAGTGTGTGTGTGTGTTTAGGGGGGGTGTAATCAGGGGGAAGCGGAGCACGACAGAAAAACATTTAAGTGAAGTAATGAAAGGAGATTGGTAGGTGGAGGTGTGGAGGTATAACAGCCGGGTCGCTTTAGCGCTGTCACGCTGGATGGAATAGATTCTCTCCAGCGCAGGAACTGCCTTTCAAAAAGTGTTTATCCCCCGAGCATCAAATATTTAAAGGTGTGTTTCAGAGACGGGGCCACGTTTTTCATCCACCTCTTACCCGCTATAGCTTTCTGGAAGCGTATGGATCCACGAGGCTTAAAATAGCATTATTGTTGGTGACTTTTCTAGTGAAGAAGACGACTGAAGGCTCAGGGACGGGCGGTTTGGGACGCTGATTGGTGGCTCCGCCGGCACTGTTCAGGCGCAGCCTTCCTTGTCAAATCTTTAGACGGCAAAAATTGGCGTGTGGAGCCGCGCCTCGCCGAGTGCCGCTCCTGTTTGGAGCCTAAGCTGTTATTTTAAGCGCTCTTGTGAGGGTCCGGTGCTTTTTAGGGACCCCTGAGCGTCTCCTCATTCACCCTCTTAAATGACACGGAATTGAATCTGCGCCTTACGGCTTTAGCCGGCGCAAATTAGGAGAAGGTGGTAGGCGCGAGCGCTCGGCCTCCTTTATCCTCTCCATCTCCCTCGCTGTCACCTCTGCTCTCCCCCTTCTCATTTCCCGCTCGTCCTCCCCCATCTCATCTCCATCTCCCCCATTAGTTTAGTGACCAGCGGTGGATGAAAGCCGGCGGCAGCGCCGTGACAGGGCCCGCGCCGCTGCCGCTCTTCCATTAGCGACTCTAACGCGATGACACCGCCGCTGATTGGGAGAGGGGAATGGAGCGGCGCTTTTAACGCGCCCGGATTCTGCCCCCGATACCGACGGTGGCGGTTAATTGGGGAAGTGGAGTAGGGGAAGGTTAGGGTTGCTTAAGGAGACGTCGGGAGGAAAGCATCCGTGGATGTTGTTTCCTGTACAATTGGTCTTCGTTTTCCGTACTTTTTACTCAGTTCTGCAGAACTTCCTGAGATCAGGACTGGAAACCTGGACTGCACGTACAGCACAGTGCAGGAATACGAAATAAAACATCATCAGACTTGCACGCAAGTCCTAAAAGTAGATTAAGGGGTCTAAGTGGACGCCATGTTGTATTTAAAGAGCAGGATCTATCAGAATCTGGGGCTGTATTCAGAACAATGAGAATCCTCTTAGAGAGCTTCTAATAAAAGCTTTTTCTGTGTATTTTACACTGATCACACACACGTTTATTTGCTTTATTTTATTGACAGTGTATTTTGTATCCTTTTTAATCTACTGCTAGCCTATGGACTGGAAATGCAACCGGAGGAACTTTTTCATATTACTTCTCCCTCATGTTCATGTTGCCACCGCAGGAACAGGGGACAATTGTAGTTCTTAGAACACCATGTGTAAGGACTTTTTGGTTCATAGTTCAGGGTAAGGCCGCACGTAGGAACCCTGAGTGACATAAGTATGTGACCGGTTGCTTCTTCAGGTCATCCTTGACTTGTTTGGTCCATGTTTACTTCGGCGTTGCATTGGATTCTCCAGTAGGTAGGTCCCTGCCTCCAGAGCAGTCAATGGCGTATGTGTTTGATGGCCATTCTGCATAGGTGTCCAAACCATTAGCCTGCACCTCGATTGTTGGTTGCCGTTGACTTCTGGCTCGGATGGTTTTGTTATTGATTTGATCGCAAAGAGATTTCCCAAGGATTTGCCTCAGGCATTTCATTTGGAAAGCCTTGAATTTGTTCAGGTCCGTCATGAGGAAGGTCCAGGTCTTGAATTCAGACAGAAGGATCGGTAGGATTAGCGTTCAGAAGAGGCAAGTCTTGGTTGTCATTGAGATGTTCTTCTTCCTCTTCGTCCAATGCTGGCATCAGGCATGTCTTTCAAAAAGACCTCTTTCTTTTCTTGAACCAGTGACCCTGCACTTTCTCAGTGGATGGCATTAAGGAAAACTCTGGCCTATGATCCATCCATTGTAAGCACTTTAGTCTTTTCTACGCTGGTTATAAGACTCCACGATTTTGGCAATATCATGAAGCATCATTTTTAATATCATGAAACAATCATGTTTAATATTTTAGTGCAGTGGTATCCGTATAAACAACAGATCTCCATCCCAGAAGTTGAATCTGTTTATCTGGACATAAATTTGTGTCCAAACATTTTGTCCAGATGAACAGATTCTACTTCTGGGATTTTCTTACCTGGATTATTGAGCATGCATCAAGACAATATGTGCTATAGATGGAAAAAAAACACAGACAAATGGACCGATAATGAGGTCCAGGCTTTACTGACTTATATGCGACAGGAGATCCAACACGATTATTCTAGCTTATGTCACTTCAGTGTCACGCAGCACTGCTACTGGTGGTGCAAAAATGCAAACCAAATAAAGATCAAGAACAAATGTATTTCTCAGGGGAGCTCCACGTGGGGTAGCTCCTCCCAAAACAGTCCCTAGAAATGTTTAGTGCGAAAGTGGCTATAGTCCAAGAGGTCAAGTCAGATTTATTTCTATTGCAACATTTTAAATGGAGCATTCTCTCAAAGCAGCTTTACTATTTTAGATCATCTCCTATTATCTAAGGAAAATCCCAAACTGAGCAAGTCTAGGGCAACAGTGGAAAGGAAAATGCCTACACGTTACAATGAAGAAACCTCGGAAGGACCAAGACTCAAAAAGGGACCTGACCTGCTTGGGAACTGTTCACAAAAGGTCACAAAGGAGCCCAGGGTAACTTGTAGGGGACGTCCAAGCAACTAAAGATCTTTCTCAAATTGACTAATGTTGATGCTCATGAGTCCAAAAAGAGCATTACTGCCCATCTGCAGTTTGATAAAGATTTAAAAAAGTTTTATAGATGGATGAGACCCAAAGAGAGCTTTTTGGTTTATGTAGTTATGGCAAGAGAATGGAGAACCCTGCATTCCAGCATAACAACCTTATCCCATCTGTGAAACATGGTGGTGGTAGTGTCATGGTTTGGGGCTGTTTTGCTGCATCTGAGGCAGGACGGCTTGCCATCATTGATGGAACAATGAACTCTGAATGATATCAGAGAATTCCAAAGGTAGATGTCAGGACACAAGAGTAGGTGGGTCATGCAGCAAGAAAGACCCTAAACACACAAAGAAGAATAAAGTTAGTTTTGGAAAAACCAAGTCAAAGTCTGGACTTTAATCCAATAGAAATGTTGTGGAAGGACCTGAAGTGAGCAGATCATGTGAGGAATCAAACAGCATCCCAGAGCTGAAGCTGTTCTGTACGTTGGATTTTCTGCTGATGCTTGCAGTCCTATTGGGCCGTTTGGGCAAGTCCTCATCAAATCACGTTGATTATTAAACTACAAGAACTCGAGGACTCAAAAGCCTGCTCGCAAGACCTTCCGACATCTTTCACAGCCCTTCTCGACAGCAGCAGTTTGCCCACACAGTGCCAGCGCTGCGCCTCCTCGCTTCTCGCTCCTCACCTGAGCACCTGAAGGCAATTTTCAGATGATGAAACCTCACGTCTCTTGATTTAAGAGCGGTGTCCTCAGGCATGGCACTAAATGGTGCCCGCCCTCTGATTATTCTGCCCGCGAAGAGCCGTCAGCCTGAACTCCTTCAGCCAGGACGCAATAAAACTCTCGCATACATTATATCCCCCCTCCACACACTCGCACCTACCTCATTACACGGGATCGCTCCAGAATTAGATTCTCGTTCTCTTCCTCGCCCGCTTTGTTCAGGCAGTCAAAGGTTAAAACAGCAATCGGGGCCAATGCAGCCAGACGTTTTAATATTCGCCTAACTCGGTAATTGTGGAGGGACGTCACATCCCCGGTCTGCCCTCCTCTCTCGCCTCTTTATCCTAAGGCGAAACGCGTTAGCGTACGGAAAGAGAGGGGCGAGGTGGAGGGTTTGGGGTGGTGGGGATAAAAAACTGCAGGTTAAATTATGCAGATTTGAGTATCAGTAAGAGAACACTAGCAGAATGCTTTTAATTCTCAGGCCACCTGTGAGCTTAAAAACGACAAAAATCTGATTCAATTGCCCTATTCAAACACCAGTCTTTGGATTGATGTTATGTTATAGCCTCAACCATAAGCTCCAGATAAATCCAGGGTATGTTTGAGCCTCACTATCCATGTGAAGTTGGACATGTTCCCCCCAAATCTAACAGGATGTCCCATCAGGTACCTGTTAGTAGGTAACATAGCTCCCTTAATGCCCAAACGAGAATGCAACTCTCACATTCCGGGATAAAAACCCCTTAGCCGACTCAAGATTATTCCTTTCACATTTAACGGATCAAGTGGTTGGAATCAGTGAGAATCGTTTGGTCAGGACCGAGATTCAATCCTCTCATATTTATTGAATCAGTATTTCAATCCGTGAGTCATTTGAATTGTTAGTTTTGGTTTTGTCATGATCATATTAATCCTCTCACATTGTAGTTAATCAGTGTTTGAATCAATGAGTCGTTTAATCATGACCGAGATCATGACCGAGATTCACGAGTATTTGAACTGTTTTGTGTCGTGTTTGGTAATGAATAAGATTCAATTATTTCACAGTCTGGATCACTATTGTGGATCATTGGTCATGAATGAGATTCATTTACATTAAATGGATTAACTGCCTGTAATCAAGTGAATCATTGGGTTATAAAAACCTGATATTCCCTCCTCTTACTTTGGTGAATCACTGAATTATGTGGTGTGACCAGGCTCCATTCCTTCTCATATTCATTGAATCGTGAGTTAATTTGGCATGAAAGAGATTCACTCCACTCACATCTAGTGAATCAAGGGAGACTCATTGAATCAATTATCATGACTGTGATTCAAACTCCTCGAACGGTTATTTAATCAGTGATGTCAGTGATCATTTGGTCAGGACAGAGGTTCACTCCTTCCCATTCTTTGAACGACTATGTAATTGTTGAGTTGTAATGACCAAGATTCTTAGTGTCATCATTTTTAATTAATCAGTGTTTGAATTAGTGAATCATTTGGTAGTGACCGAGATTCAGTCCTTCATATTTATTGAATTAGCATTTTAATCAATGAGTCGTTTTTTTCATGATCAAGACTCCTCCTCTCATGTCTAATGAATCAATGATGAATCAGTGAATCATTTGATCATGACTGGGAATCAGTCCTCTCATGTTTAATGGATCAGTGTATGAAACAGTGAATCAATTGGTCCAGACAGAGGTTCACTGCTCCCCTTTCTTTGAATCATTGTGTGAATTGTTGAGTTGTAATGACCAAGATTCATTAGTATCACCTTTAATGAATCAGTGTTTGAATTAGTGAATCATTTGGTGAGGACCCAGATTCCCTTTTCTCACAACTTAAATGGCTCAAGTGTTGGAATCAGTGAATCATTTGGTCATGACTGAATCCTCTCACATTCAGTGAATCAGTATTTGAATCAGTGAGTCAATTTGTCATGACCAAGATTTATTCATTTGAATTAGTGAGTCATTTTTCATGACAATTATCATTCCTTTTATATTTAATGGATCGCTGTTTGAATCAGTGAATCAGGATTCACTCCTCTCACATTTATTGAAACAGTAATTAAATCATTGATTCATTTGGTCGGGAAAGAGGTTCACTCCTTCCCATTCATTGAATCAGTATTTGAATTGTTGAATTGTTTTGTCATGACCAAGATTCACTTTCTCTTACATTAAATGGATCAGTGTTTGAATCAGTGAATCATTTTCTCATGACTTAGATTCACTCCTCTCACATTAAATGGATCAGTGTTTGAATCTGTGAATCATATGGTAATGACCAAGATTCACTCCTCTCACATTCCTTGAGTTAGTGTTGGAATCAGTGAATGGTTTGGTCATGATTCTGATTCAGTTCTCTCACATTTATTGAAACAGTATTTGAATTTGTGAGTCATTTTTATCAAGACCAATAATTATTCCTCTTACATTTAATGTATCGGTGTTTGAATCAGTGAATCGTTTGGTGACGACCGGGATTTCCCAAATCCATCAGATGGCGCTATTTCAGACACATTTCATATCATCCCATATTTAGTTAGTGACCGTTCCTCTACCTAAATAAATAAATAAAATCCAGCAATCAAAAACCAATTAGTGTTAATTGCTGTGCAGAATGAACTGAACTGATCTGATTCTTCACTTTGGAAATGAATTCAGGATACGAGTCAATGTGGCCTCACAGCATTCAGGCGAGGGTGAGAGTGAGGAGTGGTAACATAGCAGCAATAATAATAATAATAATAATAATAATAATAATACATAATAATAATAATAATAACCTTGCTTATTCCTGGTCTGGGTCTTGGGGGTCCAGTGCCTATCCTGGGATGCCAGTCCATCACAGGGGTTGGCAGAGGTCACTGTTGCGCTGTTGGGGAATGATCCCCTAACCAGGGTCCCCTCTCACAATATATTTATTTTCTATTTAATATTATTATTTGACTTTTGTTTCACTTGTTATGTTTGTCTGTAAACTTTTGCACGTGTGTGTGTGTGTGTGTGTGTGTGTGTGTGTGTGTGTGTGTGTGTGTGAGAGAGGGAGAGAGAGAGAGAGAGAGAGAGAGAGAGGGAGAGAGCGCGCGTGCGTGCGCTCGTGTTTCTGTGTACAGTTGGAGCTCGTGCTCGGTGGTGATCCGGTGGCTCCACGCGCTCCGTGTTTTCTTCATTTCTGTGGAGTTTTCACGGGTTCCGGTTCAGTCCGCCTCACTTCACCTCTGTGCTTCTTTAGTTTCTGAGTTCGGTTCCTTATCGGTTCTGCACGGTTCGCTTTTAAAAGCCGCGCACTTACTTCTGCGCTCCGTCTGTCCGCGCGCTCCGGTGAGTACAGTCCTGTTTTCTCTCTCTGTCCCACACACACACACACACACACACACACACCTGTCTCATTATCTTTGCTATTTTAATGGCTTTATATTTATGTTATAGTTAGTGCCACTAAAGCTGAGCTGATTAATAACTGTTCATTATTTCCTATCCCTCTATACCGAAACAAGCTTTAATTCTTTGGTTCTGTCAGGTCTGTTCCGTGAACTCAAGGATTATTTCCCTTTATCAATAATTACAGCACGTGCTCATTTATTAAGAGTCAGATTTATGTCTCATGTTAATTATCCAGGAAAATTAATTGAATATATTGCATATTATTGTATGATTGCTGAGATTGTAATCTGTTAAATGCACGAATTATACAGTGATTTATTCATTTATTTATTCATTTATTTATTTATTTATTTATTTATGTATAGTTCCACAAAACTTCAGGTTCCGTTTAATTCTAAGAGCTCTTCACTTTATATTTTTCAGTACTTGCCTCAATTTCTTATTAGTTTAATAATAATAATAATAAAATAATAATAATAGTAATTATTATGATGATGATGATTATTGTTATTATTATCATTATTGTTTAATTTTTTTTAAATTAATAAATACCAGACAATTTTGCTTAATTCTAATACTTCTATTTTCACTTTATATTTTTCAGTACTTGCCTCAATTAATTATTATTATTATTATTATTATTATTATTATTATTATTATTATTATTATTATTGTTGTTGTTGTTGTTGTTTAGATGTTTTTAGTAAATTAATGCCAGCCAAAATGTTTAATTGTAAGGATTCTATCTTCACATTATATTTTTCAGTACCTGCCTCAATTATTTTTTTTATAGTAATAGTAATAATAATAATAATTTTATTATAATTATATCTGTTATTATGACTATTATTATTTAACTGTTTTTAATTAATTAATTAATACCAGCCAATTTTGTATATATTATATAATTATTGCAAATATAATAACATTATTATTATAATAACACTTTTAGTCCCTGATGAGAAATAAAAAAACTAAACAAAAAAACAACAACAATAGTACACAATATACAGTAAAAATAAAGGAATAATATTCAGTCTAAAAATACTTTATAAATAATATATTAAACCTATTTTTAAAACTGTGTATTTTAATCAAAACCCAAACTGCTTAAGGATTCTCATAAGCAGGACCTTAGCTTCAGAGTAAAATATTCAGTTTTTTATTATTATTATTTTATTATAAAAACATTGAAATTGGAAGTGAAATATGAGCTGTTCTGGTTTAGGTCTAAAACTCCAGGCTTCTTACAGTTACTAAAAATGTACTGTCCATTGTCACCATGTGGCTTCTTCTCGTTCCCCCAAACACAAATTTGTTCTTCATTTTTTTCTTTTGATTTCTGTGTTTTTGGAGCGACATTAACCCTGCCTAAAATGATAAAGAATCATAGAATAACTGTATAGAATACCTGCCTCATAAATGCGTCTGATCCTATGGATGCTATAACACTTACCATTTAAATATAACCACAATATAATCTGTTCTTCAGTCTAAGAATGATTATTTAACTTTAAGGTCCAGTCAGTGCGTCTTTCCATTCCTCACTAATGATGGAGGGTAAACATTCTATCAAACACACACACACCCACACTTGTTTTTTCTCGTCTCTTCTTCTGATTTCATTAGTGTTTTCTTAAATGTATTTATGTGTCAGTGTTTTTTGTACAGAATTTTTTTAAACTGATGGATTACACTTGGTTTGATCTGAGTGTGTCCCTGTAACATTATTTATGTATTATTTCTAAAGACCAGCCCAACTAATCCTCCACATACACAGCTTCATGGTCCTGATCAAGTGACATGGTTTGGAAAAACTGAATTAATGACTCAATTTATTTCTCTCGATTAAATACCTTACAGAAACAGAACGGGTTCATTGAGAGAGCGAAACCACACTTGGTGTCCTCACCCAAACTTGTGGTTTCATTTTTATCTACACTCCTAGGCACAAAAACCCTAAAATGAATGGTCCTAACAACAAATCATTGGCCACAAAATGAGCAAGTAATAAGAGAACCACCCCCTGAGAGCTGTATCACCATTTGCTCATCACTGCTCGTTGCTGTAGTGAAGTGTTGGAGGGAAGAAGCTGCAGTCGTACTTACACAGGGAAATTCTCTTGCATAGTCTTCTTGTAAACAAAGCTTTAGTCACTAAACTAAATAAACGTTTGATATGAAACTCAAACTACTACAAGACACGTCTCTGTGTTCAACATCTTCCACAATATCTTCTGTCCTGTTGCATTCTGAAATGATTAGTGAGTAGTTGGTGATCTGCCACCCGTGATGCAGCCTGAAAGCAAGCTCTTAAATAGAAGCAGGAGTGACGGATATCTACAGGTAGAGATCCAAAATATGCTCTCTTGTGAGTCCAAAGGTTAACGAGCGAGAATCTGTACCACAAAAAGTAAAGTATCATGCAGGGGTTGCTGTCAGAATTCACATAGCCAAAATCAAGACCCTAAAGGTACAGCAAAGCCCTATTTCACTATCGGATATTAAAAGGAATAGGTCAATGCTTTGAAGCAACAGTTGATGTTACCAGAAAGAAACATGTGGAAGATCCAAAGGATCTTCAAGCAGAGATGACAAAGGAAAAAAAACTTTTCAGACCTCAGAAAACAAGACTTTAGAGGAGAGCAACAAACCAGAAGCTCATCTAATGCAGGTTTTATGTCTAGAAGTAGTGTTGGAGAAAGAAAAACATCAAGGGTAGAATGAGGTTTAAGTTCTTCGCAGAGATTATGGTTTAGGCCCCGAAACTGATGGGCTGAGACGCTGCGTAACATGTTTAATTGGAGCCTGTTCTAATTTCAGCACTAAAATCAGGCTGACCAATCAGAGCTCGGTTGCCGGGCAGAACAGCTCATCAGGAGCTTATAGGACGAGCAACAGGCTGCCTCTAAAAACATGGATATTAAGAAAAGCTCTGTTGGAATAGAACTGAAAGGCTGGAGAATGATGGAGATAAAGCTCACAGGGACTGGATGGAAGCGTCTGATTATTTATGATCACAAAAACACAAACTAGAGCTTCCTGCGCTCATCTCCGCTCGTGTCTTTGTTTTTTTAAGTTGACGATGTGAAAAAGACATATTAAGAGAAGGGAAATTAAAGAAAGCAAAATAGGACAGGGAGTTTCAGAGAGTTTAGGCAAAAAAATGCATCAGATTTGGTGTGAAGTTAAAAATTGCATCCATTTTTTTTCTTGCATACAAATCAGACTTGGTGCAGAAAGGCCTTAAAACTCGATATTTTGAGCTGCAAATCAGTCACGAAAATAAATACCGCGATATATTGCTGTATCGATTAATCAGCACAGCCCTAGTGACTGTGGAGGAAGGTCTGGTCTACAACTGTCAGCACTGCTTGATCTTTCTTGGTCTTCTAAAATGTGTTGCATATAATTCACGGGTGCTCTGACTTTTGGTTCCCAATCTACATACGACAGGGTCTCATACAAGCATTGGCACCCCGGTAAGATGAGTAGAAGACTTATAAGAATGTCAGCTATTGGTGAAGTAATGAATCCCAATCTGAGAAATGAGAAAAACCTTTAATTTGAAGCAAGTTTACTCTGAGAGGAAAAAAGAATTATTTTTAACAAACCTTCTCCTATTCTGGGTGGTTCAGCAGAGTCGTGTGGACTGAGGAATCAGGATTTGAGTTGCATGTTGATGGTCCAGAGAGGCGTCTATAAAGATGTGGGACCGACTGGATTCTCGAAAGTGTCTTAAGAAAGAAAATCTTAAATGTGTTTCTTAACTTCATTCTTAAGAAACCAGTTATGGAAATTTGTTGTTTTTCAAATAACTGCTTAAGATTTATCTTTTCTTAAGAACAATCCAAGAGCAAGTGATGTTCTTGAAAGCATTCTGTTCTTAAATGTTTTCTTGACCTCATGATATCCTCTCACTGGTCTTAGGCTGTAAGAGTTGTCAGCCTAAAGAATGATTTAACTTTAAGCAGTTTAGTTATTAGAAATAAGGAATGCACACTTCTGCTACTCTTGCCCATTCTCATCGTTTGATGTTTTTCCTCTGAGTGGATTAAAGCAAATAACAGAAATAAAGGTAAATACAAATTCAAAATGTGTCTCACGCTGTATATCCTAAGCTGTAAAATGCAACATAAGCAAACAATTAAGTTTTTTTTAACAAAGTCTTAAAGAAATAATGAAGATTTCCTTAGGATAATATTTGAGAACTTCCCATTTGTTTTGAGGATTGCATTTCAGAACATTCTTTGTCTTAAGAACCTTGGTAAATTGTTAGAGATGTCATGCCATTGAGAAGCACTGTCCTGAAGACGAACGAACATGTCATTCTTCAACAAGGCAACGCTCCTGCTCATACTGCAAAGATCACCAACAAAGTGGCTTCAACAAGTCCATCAGGCTCCAGGTTTGAGCCCCTTTGAGAATATTTGGTTTCATATTAAACAAAACCAACTGGGAAACATTTCAACTGCTCATCAACCGTTTGAAGCCATAACCATCGAGTGGAATAACGTAGACTCTATTCTCTGTGAAAAGCTGCCCTCAAGTATTTAAATATTAATATATGGGAAGGTGTCATGTTATCTTTGCCATATTTTGTTAAACAACTTCTTGTCATTAAAGAAATGTTTGCTTATGCCTGTAATAGTAACTACTGTGTAGTTTCCTTAGTATAGCTTATATACAGTCTGAGCCAAAAGTTTGAGACCTGTAGTGAAAATGCTGCTTCTGTTTTGCTACTGATGGACCAGGTCGCTGTGCCCCAACAAATTTGCAGTTGAACGTGATACTCTGTCATGACCCTAATGTGTCTGTTTATTCCTCCAGATTTGTAAGAGCATGATCCAGCTTTGAGCATTGCTTGACGTCCCTCCAAAATGGACCTTCATCGGACCACTTTCAAGATGGAGAGCTCCCCCTACGTCCCGGGATCGATGGCATCTCCTGCCCTGATGGTCCTGGCGTCGACTGCCGAGTCCGATCGCGAGTCCTCCATCGTCCCGTGCCAGCCTCCTCGCCCCTTCGGCGTGCACGCCTCCCTGGAGAAAGACCTGCACCTCCCGTTTCCCCCCGGCTCCTACACCTTTTCCTCTGTGTACCACCGCCAGGGAGGGTTTGCACCCCGGGACTTCCCGGCCTCGCTGCTCCACCTGCACCCGCAGTTCACGCCGGCTCCGCTGAGCATGCTGGGACATGGAGGGGTCGGCGCTTTCCGGCCGTTCTCCTCCCCCGTGGAGGACAGAGACGGAGGGATTTATCAGTCCGCCTTCCTCCCCGCTAAGAGGATGAAGGGATGCCTGGAGCAAAGCGTGTCGCCTCGGCTGCGTTACACCGACGCCGAAGGGAAGGAGTTCGAACTCGGGGTGCTCTGCGGGTCTCCAGGTGCTGTAAAAGGAGCCGAGGATTCTGGGAAAAAGCGGTTCAGCGTGGCGGGGCTGCTGGAGTCCGAGAGCTCGTGTAGCCCTGAGGAGCAGAAAGAGGGATGTAAGTGCTGCTTCCATAAACGTTTCTGTTTGTTGGATGAATGAGTGAGTGAAAGGATGAGTGAGGGAATGAGGGAAATGTGCAAACAAGATTCCATATATCCGAAACTGAAATAGAAATTAATGTTTAAAATGCATATTTGGAATCGCTGATATAATCTGACAAAAATGATATACTGTAACACAGAAAAATGCGATTTTTAAGGTTATTCTGGCTACTGTGCATGCGCATCCCGCCACTATAAAGGGGCCGAGACTTGCCGCCCCCCTCTCCGACACGTTTACTAATATTTCAACCAGTGCCCGGTCTCCTCCTCATATAACGTCTCTGATAACAGACAGGGGCTGTACATCATCCGGAGTTAAGTTTAAAGTAGGATTAAAGCTCCACCTACTGACTGTCTGAAACATGACGGCTTAGCGGGTTAGAATTTCATTTCTGGCAAGACATTTGTCACATTTTAAGCTTGGCGAGAGCGAGAGGCGAGGTTGCCGGCTTTTTGAGGTAAAATGCACGGAGGGAAATCTGTCCTGCAAGATAAAGGGGGGGCCAGATAATGAGGTTAGACTCTATATATTAAACACAAATTCTATACACATTAATATAGAATAATGCACTATTTTTCTAAATATATATATTTTTGCGATAAAAGACAAGCTGGAGAATGAAAGAAAAAAGGCAGGGGTCTTACATACAATTACAGATAAGCTCCTCGAACATAGAGAAATAAATAGAAACCTTGTGTGTTTAAGGTGGTAATAACTTAAGGCTCCGGCAGATGGCGCTGAATGAGGATCGGATTCATAGATTGAGAAGAGGTGGTACAGTATAGTGAATGGCTCGTACGAGGACTGTGATTGGTTGTCACCCCCATCACAGAAACAGAAACGCACTCTTACTTAGGGAAATACTGTATAGCCTATTATAAGCCTTTGAAATGACAGACATTAGCTATTTTACACTAACCTCCTGCTTTAACACCATGCTGAGAATTTTTGTAGCTATTTAATCTGTTTCATTGCCTATGAACTGAAGAAAATCCAGCTCTGCTATTTTCAGGTCTGATCGCTGCCGTGTGTGTTTAATTGGTGACAGTGGTTTGTACGTAGCGTTCATTTCAGGAGTTACGCTGTTGTTGCGTTGGGTCGGAGATGTGAGCGAATCTCTAATAAGATCAAACAAACATTATTCCTGTACGATCTGATCTGTAGTGGTTTATTTTCTCACTGTTCTTCTGTGTTTAGAGAACGTTTCTTCAACCTCGTCATCTGCTTAAGAGAACTCTTAATCCTAAAAGTTCTCTCTAGTTCTAACAGTTTTTCACCTTAGGAACTCTTTTAGGGGTTAAGACTCTTTATAAATTTGGTTCCTGAAGTTCTTTTTTCACAAGTCCAACATTTTTTTCCGGTCTGTAAGTGAAGGTATGGACGTGCTAGAGTTGAAGTGTCAGTACAGTACAGCCACCCAAGCAGGTCGGGTCCCTTTTTGAGTCTTGGTCCTCCCAAGGTTTCTTCCTTATATCATTTAGGGATTTTCCTTGCTACTGTCACCCTAGGTTTGCTCAATTTGGGACTGGCCCTGGATATGAAGATCTGAAATTCTAAAACTGCTTTGAGACAAAGCTCCGTTGTAAAACGCGCTGTAGAAATAGACTTCGACAGACATATGTACCACCTGATTTACGAATGGGGCATTTTCTCTACATCACTATTATCCATAAAATAACCCCGCCCCCTGATCTGACTGACTCCCCTGGTGGACCCTGATAGACCGCCACCCTTCCAGGCTTTCAGAAGCTAACTCCATTAATTTAACAACGAAGCTAATGAGTCTCAAGCCGTGGCCTGTGGCGCGTGGAAGCGTAATCGGTACCTCCACTCCATCCCAGAGAGCGAAAGCAAAACATTTGCAGACTCAGACTCATCTGGATGTGGTCCATGTGCACAACAAAAGCAGCAGGGATCCCCCCCCCCTCCCAAACAACAGGAGGGTGTAATGAGGGGAAGTGAGTTGATTTGCTGGGCTTGGTTTTGGTTAAAAAGTGCAGGCTGGTTTTGTTTTAAACATTTTCTGCATATTTTTAGAGTTATGAATATGATTTTATTGGCTTTTTGTTTTGAAGTGGCCTCCCATTGGGAGACGCGTCCAGTTCGTAGATTTGAGAGCTTAGAAAACAGAAATTCAGGCTTTGTCCTGCATTTGGGTTTAATTCAATCCCCGCAGTCACTCGCATGACCTGCAGTCGTTTCATTTCATATTTTATTGTTTTATGATTTTTTTTTTCTTTCTTCCCCATGGCAAATGTTTTCATATAATTAAATATCGCCATACCGCTCACATTCTGACTGTGAACGAATCGTTAGACGAACGCGGCGGAGTCGCAGGTCAGCTCTAGATAACAACACGTCAATGCTAACGAGCAGGAGAGCCTACTTTAACACCTCCGGCTCCGCACGCCGCCCCCGTGCCTTCTACCCGGTTTGATTTGATCGAGAATCGAGTAGGCGGGACTGTCAGGGAAACGTGGAATCCACTCATCACTTCGCTCTCTAATTGGCTGCTCAGGAATACAAAAATGCGCCGGGCGTTTGGGCGGAAAAGAGACGGCAGGCGGCTGAGCCAGAGAGGAAAACTTTCATGGCTTCGGCATTAAAGACGCTCCTGTCAATGAGAAAATAATAATGACTGACATGGCTACGGAGCAGAAACTCGCACATCAAGGTGAAGAAGCGATGCATCGCCAGGGAAAAGTTTGAATTGTTGTTGCCTCCGTTAGCCCACACAGGCGAATGTTTACTCCAGCATGAGCGAGTCGTGAGCGGTTACCAAAACGTGGCGACTGGTCCTCAGCGAACGTGGAGTAACCGCTTATTTCCTTCTTCTTTAGTGCTATTATGGAAGGCTGTAGGTGTCAGGAGCCAACGAGAAGCGTCATGAGGGGTGTTGGGGTCTTTTCAGAAAGTATAAACAAAAGCATAAAACAGGCTTGGATGGGGGATTACAGAATAATATCAGTTAATCCACAGTTAGTACCGACAGTTAGTGCTCTGATCGAAGCTCTTCACATGTTACTCCATCACACACACGTGTAACCTAGCCAGCCATAACAAAGCAGCAGTGTTGTAATTAAGCAATAATACTCTCGAGGTTCATGCTATAACGTGAGATATCGGTACCGGTGTGCTGCGGTTGTGGGCTCAAGGCCGCAGATATTATTGTGATTATCTCTCAGTTCTGTTATCACTGTCGATTGTTAGATTTTAAGATAACGAAGACAGAGTTTTTCAACACTGGGCAAGGTAAAAACATTCCGTTCTATCGTTACCCCGCTGCTAAAACATCATCATCAAATCTGGAGTTCCTGGAGAAAGTCCACAAAACACAGGGAGAACATGCAAACTCCACACAGGCAGCAGCTGGGGCTGAACCTAAGATTTTGGAGGAGGTAAAGGTGGGCTGCTCTCTGGTGTTTTCTATTCTGGTAATTTTAGTAACTTTATGTGTGTTACTAAAATCTTCATGTAAATGTGAATCCTAATTAAGTACATGGAATAAATAAAAAAATATGCAAATTAGTGGCTGCATCTGACTAATTTCTCTTAAAAACAGCAGAGCTTTTTATAAACATGTTTATTTAATTGTTAATATTTTATTATTTATTTATTAATCATTCATTATTTATTATTTATTAATTATGTATTTAGATTGTTATTATTATTTATTTAAATATTTAGTATTTTAATATTTATTATTTATTTATGTATTTATTATTTTATTATTATTGTTTAATTCTTAATTATTTATTAATAATTTTATTATTACTTTTTAATTATTTATTATTTTAGTATTTATTATTTGTTAATTTTTTATTATTTATTTATTATTTTATTATTATTTATTACTTTTATAATAATGTTTATTTTATTATTTATTATTTTATTACCATTTATTTATTGGTCATTTATTATTTATTATTTATGTATTAGTTATTTATTATTTATCTTTTATTATTTATTTATTTATTGATTTATTATTATTGTATTATGTTTTAAATAATGTTTTTGTAAGACAACTGGCCGAGGAGAAGAGCTCCGGAGCTCTGAACGTCTCAGCAGTCAGATTTATGTGACGTGTGGCAGAGTTTCTTGCTGTATGGTGGAACTGATTATTATCATTTGTTTTATGTCTGACCCCGAGGTCGCGTCTCCAGCCGCTGTGCAGTCTTAGCGCTCATCTCTCACAACGTTCAGAAGAGCACAGAGCGGTCCGACAGCTGTTTAAACAGGTCCCATTTTATCCTCCTTCACCAGGGCAGATGTCTTCACTGGGCCGAATCCTATTTGTTTTCCTTTACGAGGTATTTTAAACGTTTCGGCCGAGTCAGTGAGCGACCGTGGCCAGAACGTCTACATCTGCAGCCTGCCGGAAATAACCAACTCCTTTCACTAATCAGTATCGAATTAAGGCTAATTAGGAGCGGGCAGCATCGGGCTCAGCGTTAGTGTGTCAGACAGCATACAGGGATCCTGCTCCCTGTTTTACTGCTCAGTTAAGACATTTTGGCAGGCCGTGTGTGAAAGCTCGCTAGTTAGCGTCCGCTCGCTCCTCAGGACGGGCAAATCAAGACCACATGACTGTTAGCATGCCAGCTGGGCTCGTTTCTCGTAGAGTTAGCGCCAGCTCATGTCCGGCCCTGTCCTGAACTGACGCTGTCGGGCAAACGGAGCAGATTAGCAGGATAACGTGACATCTCGAGTGCTCATTAACCTTCCTTTATGATGTTGAAGAATGTGTCTGTTGATTTGTCCTTTATGATTTAATATATATTTTAGACATAGCAGTTTGCAGGGCCCTAGCCTGGGGGTAGGGGGTATGAGAGGGGTGTTTAGGGTTTGAATAGAAAGAGATCTGGTGCTATTTAAGAGAAATTCCTTTTCCTTTTTTGTGTTTTACTTTTAAGTTACGCCATCTGAACTGGACTGTTCTGACACGACATGGCACACAAAAACACAACCGAGGTCTTAAAACTAACAATAAATAATAATAATAATAAATAAAAAATAAATGTAAAAAAAATCTGACTTTTAAACAGCTGGTCACCTCAACAGCAAATCAACGCTGCAGATCCACGAGCAGAGGCAGGAGTTAAAGACTGGAAGTCCGTCTAGTTTGTTCTATACACTGTTGTAACTCGGTTGATGTGTTTAGAGACTTTTCTGTGTAAGTTCCTCATGTTTGTGTGGATGCCTTTCCTCTACTTATTTGTACCAAGCTGTGAATGGAGTTTGTAAGTGTATGTACCTGTCCTATTGTCAGTAGTACTGCTTTGTTTGTATATTCTCTCTAACCTATAACTACATAAACTGGTTCACGTTCACTCGGTGAGACTCTGGTTCATCTGGCTGATCCTCTGTGTTGCTCCTAATGCTGTCTATCAATGCATTTTTGGCTTCCATCAAACAAAAGTATCAGGTCCATCAGACCATCTTCTTAAGTGTTGCAGTACTTTTCCGCTGATCTTTATCCCAATCGCTGTGAATCTTTATTATATGATTCATATGATATCATGAAATAGTGGTTTCTTGGCTGCTACCCTTGCAAAAAGCACTCCTGATCAATTCGTCGGACTGTAGAAGTGTAAGGGCAGAACATACTAAATACTTACCATTGTAGCCTATAGAAGCTTTGCTCTAAGCCACCCAAGGAGGTTGGGTGATTTTTGAGATTCTTCCTTCTGACGTTTAGGGATTTTCTTTGCCACTGTCGCCCCAGACTTGCTCAGTTTGGGACTGGGCCTATAATTTCTGAGAAGATAATCTTAAATTGTAAAGCTGCTTTGAGACAATGCTCCATTGTTGATAGCGCTATAGAAATAAATCTGACTTTTTGCATTAGTTACACCCTTATCAAGAACGTCTTACAACTGATACAGTCTTACATTCCAAGCAATTGTGGATTAAGGGTTTTGATTAAGGACCCACCAGTGGCAGCTTGGCAGAGGTGGGATTTAAACCCTACACCTTATGGTCCACAGTCAAGTACCTTAACCACTAGGCTACTACAGTCCCAGCATGACTTCACTTGACTGTTTTTTTCTGATTTTTTACTGCTGCATACTAATTTCATGTATTTTCTGGTCGCATTCTCATAAAGAGACTGTGAAATAATTATATATGGCCATTATACCGTTGCTATTTTAAGGGTGACCTAAGACTTTTGCACAGCACTGTACATTACTGAATTTTCTATAATTGTTGTGAATTTCCTTAAATGAAACTCTGACGCTTTTACATATCGTTTGCGCCCAGTTTTCTTGTGAAAATCCCTTTATATTTACAGTGGGGCAAAAAAGTATTTAGTCAGCCACTGATTGTGCAAGTTCTCCTACTTAGAAAGATGAGAGAGGTCTGTAATTTTCATCACAGCTACACTTCAACTATGAGAGACAAAATGAGAAAAAATCCAGGAAATCACATTTTAGGATTTTTAAAGAATTTAATTGTAAATTATGGTGGAAAATAAGTATTTGGTCAATAACAAAATTTCAACTCAATACTTTGTAACATAACCTTTGCTGGCAATGACAGAGGTCAAACGTTTCCTGTAAGTCTTCACCAGGTTTGGCAACACACTGTAGCTGGTTATTTTGGCCCATTCCTCCATGCAGATCTCCTCTAGAGCAGTGATGTTTTGGGGCAACACGGACTTTCAACTCCCTCCACAAATGTTCTATGGGGTTCAGGTCTGGAGACTGGCTAGGCCACTTCAGGACCTTGAAATGCTTTTTACGGAGCCACTCCTTCATTGCCCGAGCGGTGTGTTTGGGATCATTGTCATGCTGGAAGACCCAGCCACGTTCCATCTTCAATGCTCTCACTGATGGAAGGAGGTTTTGGCTTAAAATCTCACGATACATGGCCCCGTTCATTCTTCCCTTAACACGGATCAGTCGTCCCTGTCCCCTCTGCAGAGAAACAGCCCCAAAGCATGATGTTTCCACCCCCATGCTTCACAGTAGGTATGGTGTTCTGGGATGCGACTCAGCATTCTTCTTCCTCCAAACACGGCGAGTTGAGTTTTACCAAAAAAAGCTCTATTTTAGCTTCATCTCTGACCACATGATATTCTCCCAATCCTCTTCTGGATCATCTATATGCTCTCTGGCAAACTTCAGATGAGCCTGGACATGTACTGGTTTAAAGCAGGAGGACACGCCTGGGCACTGCAGGATCTGAGTCCCTCTCAGCGTAGTGTGTTACTGATGGTAGCCTTTGTTACTTTGGTCCCAGCTCTCTGCAGGTCATTCATCAGGTCCCTCCGCATAGTTTTGGGATTTTTGCTCACCGTTCTCATGATCATTTTGACCCCACGGGATGAGATCTTGCCAAACACCAAGCTGCTTGCATATTGTAAATTCACTCTTCCCAGCCTGGTGCAGGTCTACAATTCTCTTCCTGGTGTCCTTCGACAGCTCTTTGGTCTTGGCCATGGTTGAGTTTGGAGTCTGACTGTATGAGGTTGTGGACAGGTGTCTTTTATACAGATAACGAGGTCAAACAGGTGCCATTAATACAGGTAATGAGTGGAGGACAGAAGAGCTTCTTAAAGAAGAAGATACAGGTCTGTGAAAGCCAGAAATCTTGCTTGTTTGTGGGTGACCAAATACTTATTTTCCACCATGATTTACAATTGAATTCTTTAAAAATCCTACAATGTGATTTCCTGGATTTTTTTCTCATTTTGTCTCTCATAGTTGAAGTGTACCTATGATGAAAATTACCATACAAAATCTGGTCTTTGTTTTATAGCGGCTACATTTGGGATAAGGTGTGTAACCACGAGCAGCTGTGATTTACAGACAGAAAGAAGCTACTAGTCAAAAAATGGCGCATTTATTGCATCCACTGTGATTGAGATAAGGCCGGGGGGTTTATATCCGCGCTGTCGTTCGAATCCCCTCTCTAGTACTATTATTGTCCCTATCGTGCGTCTCCTTTCCTTATCTGAGACTCCACAGGTCCTCCTGAACGAGCAGCACCGCGCGACCGAGCTCTAAATTACCTTTATAAATGTTATCGTCGCTCAGCCTTATCGTACGTAACAAAAAGAGCTAAAGCGCCCGCCAGGCACCTTTTGATTCCCCGTAACGCGCGTTTATTGAACGGCTCCGACGGATACAAAGGCGGCGCGTGCCGGAGCAACAGCTGGCCGGCGTGGATAATGGGGGTCTGTCACGGTTAGCGAGCCGGCGTAAATCAGAGCGCGGGCTCGTCGGCATCGATCGTATCGCGCCCCTGCGTGGCCTTGAGGTCCGAGGCTTCCTGGAGCTGTTTCAATATTTAGCGACGAGCCTTAGCGCGAGGTCCAGATCAATATTTACTCATCAATGCTCATGCATGCGCATCCAGCCGCTCCGTTTTCCTCCCCGCCGTGTGTAAACGCGGGGCGTGTTTACCCACGCGCACTCCTCACGCGCTTTGCTGCTCTTCGAGTGTTTTGCTCTCTCTCTCTTTTTTTGAAAGCAAAAAACTCTTTCAATATCGTTTGATCTTAATGGCAGTGAAAGTAGTTTGCTCTGCTAATACACTCCTAAGTGGACCAGCTTTCATCTTGGTTGGAGGTCAGACTCTTTTCTTTGTTTCTTCATCATCCATCCTGGAACCGAGAGAGACACGGACAGTAAGAGCGTACCACCCGTACTGCACAAACACACAGAGAACGCACAGGCTGAATATTTTTGGTGTGAACTTTATTGTCCTTAATAAGCAAATGAATAGCCTACATGGACCATAATGCAAGGACACAACGTTTAACTTTTGCATTGCGTTCTCTGAAACAGGTCATCGGCCGAAATGGACATTGAGCGGACATTACCATAGTCACATAGTGTTTTTATGCTACTTTAATGTAATAAAGGGTTTTTTCACAAGAAAACTGCGTCAGAGATACCGTTGAAAACACGAGTGGAACGCTACCATCTACAGAGCATCCCTAATGCCACCTCATTTGTAATTTATGGTAGGTTAAAGCCGTAACACTTAAGAGGACCATATGATGGACCTGATACTTTTGCATCGATAGACAGCATTAGGAACAACACGGAAGATCAACCTGCAATGATAAATATTTGTAAGAGCCTTAATTAACATGAAGACATTTAAAATATGTGGACCTCGCAACCGTGATACCAACCCGACAGACTCCTGGGGATGGATTCACAAAAGTTTCTTAAGAAAGAAAATCTTCTTAAATGCATGTTTTTTCTTAACTTTATTCTTAGTTATTCTTCAAATAACTTCTTAAGATTTAATTAATTTTTTCTTAACTCTCTTAAGAACAATTCTAAGAATGAGTGGTATTCTTGAACACATTCTGTTCTTAAATATTTTCTTAACCTTACGATAGCCTCACACTGATCTTAGGCTGTAAGAGTTGAATGAGCAAAACAATGAGAATTAAGAAAACAATGAGAACATTCTTAAGGCAAACTAAGAAGTAGTTCATAATGTTCTTAAATGCAATTCTCGAAAAAAGCTTAAGAAGTTCTCAAATATTATCTTAAGAACATTTCCATTGTTTTCCTATGTTCCATGTTACAGCTTACGGTTTAAAGTTTTAACTTTCAATGCTTTACCTCGTCAACTCATGTGAGGATATCGTAAGGTTAAGAGAACATGTAACAACAGAACGTTTTCAAGAATACCACTTGTTCTTAGAATTGTGCATAAGAAAAAAGTTAAGAACAATAAGATAATTCTTAAGAAGTTATTGGAATAATAACAATTTTACAATTCATACGTTGTTTCTGTTGAATGAAGTTAAGAAAAAAACACACATTTACGATTTTCTTTTTTAAGAAACTTTCAAGATTCTAGTCCCTGACGCTGGATTCATGAAACAACTCTTAAGAAAAAACTTGTAAAGGTTCTTAAGACAAACGCTACAAAGTTCATAAGAATGTTCTTAAATACAATTCTCATCAGCTTTTACAGCCTAAGACGAGCGTGAGACTTTCGTAAGGTTAAGAAAACATTTAAGAACACGCTTTCAAGAATACCCCTTGCTCTTAAGAAAGAGTTAAGGAAAAAATAGGATAATTCAAAAGAAGCTATGTGAATAATAACAATTTTACAGTTTCTGTGGTGTCTCTTTAGAATGAAGTTAAAAAAAAAAACACGCATTTAAGAAGATTTTCTTTCTTAAGACACTTTTGTGAATCCGCTCCCAGTAGTTTAGACAGAAAGTCATGGAGTGCATCCTGGAGAGGGCGTCGACCCATCACAGGGCAGGAGCCCCACATGTATATAAGGAGAACATACCAAACTACACACAGTTATTTGAGTGAGGGTCGAACCCTGTATCCCAGAACCCAAGAGCTGTTTGTACCCGCCGTGCCCCTACAATACATGTAGTAAGTAAGAAATGAAGCTCGGCGGGACGCGCTAACCTCCCAGCCGGTGATTATTTTCAGTAACTGGTTGCATCTTTGGTGGCCGCCGGTTCAAACCCGTTCTCCTCCATGCCTGATTGACACGGGTTCGTCTGATCCTGTCATCCCGCCCACACAGGATGCGTACCGAGCTCCACAGGACGTGCAGATGTCCGGCCAGTGTCCGGTCTTCATTGCTGAAGAGGCTCAGAGGGACGGCCGGGAGGGGCGGGGTGTTGTTTTAGGGAGTGACCCGTGAAGCCCCGGGTTACACCTGCAGAGCCTCACACATCTGGAGCTGCCATTAGTGAGTGACGGAGGGCTGAGGTTCCTCTAATAACGTCCAAATGGACTGAAGATGTCTCGGGTTAAACCTCAAGCACAGCGGCTAACAGGCTTTCCTCTGATTGGTCTCTGTTTGGCCGGTTCCATTTTTCCATTGTTCTGTTTCCGCTGATGTTTCTAAACACAACTGTTGGACAAAATGTGACCCATTTCTGTGTTACTCAGAGCTGTAATCTGGCTCCATCCACCAGGGACTTTTTGGAGCAGAACTTAACTGAGCTGTTGGACCTTATTCTGAATGGATTGTGGACAATTCCAGCAAACGTAGCAACAGCCTAGCTACCATATAGCAACCATGTACCAATGGCCTAGAAACCACTTAGCAACCACATAGCAGCCATGTAGCAAATATTATTATTGTTATTATTATTATTATTATTATTATTATTATTGCAACCACGTAGCAACAGCCTAGCAACCACTTAGCAACCACATAGCAGCCATGTAGCAAATATTATTATTATTATTATTATTGCAACCACGTAGCAACAGCCTAGCAACCACTTAGCAACTACTTAGCAATTATTAGCTGGCTTTCACACATGCCAAACTATTAAAGTTTGGTCACAAACTTTCCCCCCAGTCTAGTTTGCCTTTGTAGGATTTTAGTGCTTGTTAGCAACATTACCTTAGTGCAGAAACAAAATGTAAAACTGAGGATGGCGGACAGATCAGCCGCATTTGGAGTTTGGAAGTCTGACCATTTTATTTTGGGCTAAAATGTTCTCTTAACGTCACAGCAAAGTTTAATGGACCTGATTGAAGTTTTATGGAATATATTAAAAGTAATTTATAACAGAAAGATCTGAACATGACCTAAGCTCTGTGTGTGTTTCTTATCTGTGTGTGTCTGTGCACTAGTTAGGCCTAGAGTTTAGGACTCTGTGTGTGTGTGTGTGTGTGTGTGTGTGTGTGTGTGTGTGTGTGTGTGTGTGTGTGTGTGTGTGTGTGTGTGTGTGTGTCCACTAACAAACCCTCGCCGAGCCCCACTGGGAGTTCCGGGACGTCACGGCTATAAATCAGGCCTGTGCTAATTGGTGGGATAACAACACTCCAGCAGTATATAACCTTTTATGTGTCTCCGTGTTCTTTATCACGCTGCTAACGAGGGGTCGTACATCAGCACAAGACGCCACGATTGGACGTTAAAACATCGACACTTTCCAGTGGATTCCACACACCCACACACACACACACACACGTTACTGTGATCTGGATGGGATCCCCGTTCATTCTGCGTGGGGTGATTAGAATGCTAATTCTGCTAATTAGCCCGGGGAAGCACACCAGCGGCGCTACAGGAAATCGTTCCTCCTTGTTATGACTAATCAAAAACGCCGCCTTGCGCTCCGTATCACAAACCCATATTTATCCAGCTGAGAGGCCACATTTGGTGTTGGTTAATTGCCCTTAAGCCTGTAGCTCAGAGAAACGACACGACAAGCGCTAATTGTATCCAGACGCAAACTGACCCAAGACTGAGCCGGGCCAAATCGATTAAAGGCCGTTATCCCTCCATTAAGAAGAGGATTATATTCTAATTCCTCAGTCATGCAGTCAAACCCTTAATATAACGTGTTTCAGAAAATATTCAGGTAATGAGAGCACATTTTTTTGGTCTTTCAGGAAAATTCATATCTCGTTCATGTTTGTTCAAACCCCGCCTACTTTCAGTGACATCACATTTACATTTACAGCATTAGCAGACACCCTTATCCAGAGCGACTTGCAACTGGTACAGTCTTACAATCCAAGCAATTGTGGGTTAAGGGTCTTGCTCAAGGACCCAACAGTGGCAGCTTGGCAGAGGTGGGATTTGAACCCTGGACCTTTTGGTCCACAGTCCCTTACCTTAATAGAGTGGACTTTCTGATTGGCTGTCTAACATAAGCAGAATCTTAATTAATCATCTGTACTGACAATGAGGCCTTAAAAATGACAATGAATTATAATAAGAAATAATAATCTATCTTTTAACTCCCGATGTTGTGACCACAATCAACCAGTCCATGAGCAGAGGTGGGAGTTAAGACTGGAAGTCTGTCTAGTCTGTTCTAGACCCTGTTGCAACTCAGTGGATGTGTGTAGAGACTTTTTTGTGCGGTGGATGACTTTCCTCTACTTATTTGTACCGAGCTGTACATGGAGTTTGTAAGTGTATGGACCTGTCCTATTGTAAGTAGTACTGCTTTGTTTGTATATTCTCTCTAACCTATAGCTATATAAACTGGGTTATGTTCTCTGGTTTATCTGGCTGATGTTCTGTGTTGTTCCTAATACTGTCTATCGATGCAAAAGTTTCAGGTCCATCATATCGTCCCCTTAAGTGTTACGGCTTTAACCTACACAGGGTCCTAATGGTACATTACTGTATTTACTATAATCATTATGAATTTCCGTGAAGTAGGTCTGCACTACCGATAGGAGCTACAACAGTGCTTGAAATGTGGCAAACGGAAAGAATATAGCTTGTGTACAAATACTTTTGGCCGCATGAGGGTTTGTGTCCCAATACTTTTGTTTGCGTGAGGGAGCGTGCCCCAACACTTTTGGCCACGTGCGTGGGTGTGTCCCAATACTTTTGGGAGGAGGAGTTGTATGTATGTATGTATGTATGTATGTACTGTATGTATGTGTATGAATGTGTAAACTAGAATATATCTCGGTAAATAGTATATAAGCATATACTGTAAGTATATAAGCAAATAGTATATGAGCATTGCAAGAAAGATATTTATGTTACACCACAGTAAATTAATTCGAGCTTTTCTACAGAGATGGTATCTTCTTGAAGGGCAAACATGAAATTCATTCCAATATTATTAAATATATTTAAATGTATTCAAAAACGTAAATATTAAAAAGCATCAATGTTATTAACGCTAATACTAGTAATCCAACAAAGGTTACATTCAGCCTCAAAATCCTTTTTATTTTAACCATATACTGTGTGTGTTTGGTTTCTTGTTTACATTACCCACACTCTAAACTCGACATTGACTGGCTGAAATCGACCAATCAGAGCGTTTGATAACTTATCAGCTCCAAAGGTAAATCCATACTTCCACTGACGGTAGCGATGCTAAATGCGGAGAATGCAGGTTGGCTAACCGCGGCCTTGTGTACTTTTAGCTTTAAGCACCTTAAGTAGACATTTATTATGAGCTGATTGAAGAACAGAGGGCTCACAAATCTATAAGCACTCACTCACTGCTGATCTGTCTTGGGAATTGCTAAAGGTATTGACTCTGATGCTAAAGTGCTTAAGGCAAGGCTAACGCTAAGTGAACAGCGTTTAGCATCAGAGCGGGACGTAAACATGACAGGAGCTGGAGGTTTACTGACAGGACGTCTGAAGTGTTGGGTGTCTTCTGGCTAGAATGTGTTACCAACCCAAATAAAAAACCACTGGGAGACGTTAGGGAAAATGCAAATAAACAATACATGCAGTGTTCCTCTCATTTACTTTGACTTCTATTTCGTTGCTGACAGTATGAACCCAAACTATTTCACTGGACGCTTTTAAAGCCCCTCCCACATCGGAGGGGTGATCTCCGCTCCCAATCATTCATCAATAGCTGATAGAACCACATGGACAAGGGATTACTTTATCAAACCTTTATTAAGCTCTACAATACAGTTACGTTCACAAATGCCACTTAAAACGTTACTGTGCTAAAAAGAAGCCTTACTCAGAAACTAATTTGCTGTAAATATAATCAGCTACTTAGCTAACTGTAAACATGTCACCTAACTTCGGAGCAGCTGCTCGATCTCAGAAAGCAAACGCTAAATAAATGTGATTGCTAATCCTGTACTGAGATTGCAGCCATGCTAACCCCATTTGTGTGAACCTTAAAGAAAAAGAATAACAAAGAAAGAATGAGGTGTAGACATTGAATTGGCCTTTATCTCAAATGCTTGTTTGCTTCAACTGTGCTAACCTCTTAGCATAGCCTCAGACACACCTAGCCAGCCAAAAACAGGACATTCTTGGCAATCTGCACTGTCTCACAGCCTTAAAAACAATGTTTAGCCTTTAGCATGGCACCGATCCCTGCTCCTTTGTGTGTGTTTTTATGTATTTAGCCCTTAGCTGTGTGTGGTTTGGTGGTTTAGTAGCATGTAGGAACAGTGTGGGTGATAAAGAACGAAAGCTGGAGAAAGAAAGGCTTTGGTGCAAACAGCATTGGTTAGTATTGGCCATGCGAACTCCAAACAGCCAGTTTCATGCTTTTGTTTTGATTGGTAGCATGTAGTGCTCGTGCAGTGAAGGAGACTGAGGAAATAACTAAAGTGAATGTGTAGTAATCTATGTGTAACCTTTATTTTGCTTGTTGCCTTCAGTACGTCCATCTACAACTGTGCTAAAGGCTGATACACACCAAAAATGTGATTTGTAAATGCAAAATATTTGGATGCCTCAAATTTTTTGCCTGTCCTTTTTATTTTTACACCTGGATAAAAAAATTTTCGCTGCAAAAAATGGACAAGACAAACTAAATGTCTCAAATGATGAAGCCGTCCTTTTGTTGCTCACAAAAAAATGCAAACGCCAATATCAAGTATGTCTGATTTTGGGATAAAGAAAGGAGTTTTTTTTTTGTTTTTTTTTTTTAGCATAAACACCACCATTTGATTTAGGAGGTCTATCCAACTGCACATTTATTTTAAGCTTTTACTTAAGCTTATAACACGGATCAGTCGTCCTGTCCCCTCTGCAGAAAAACAGCCCCAAAGCATGATGTTTCCACCCCCATGCTTCACAGTAGGTATGGTGTTCTTGGGATGCAACTCGGCATTCTTCTTCCTCCAAACACGGCGAGCTGAGTTTTCACCAAAAAGCTCTATTTTGGTTTCATCTGACCACATGATATTCTCCCAATCCTCTTCTGGATCATCCATATGCTCTCTGGCAAACTTCAGACGGGCCTGGACATGTACTGGCTTAAGCAGGGGGGCACGCCTGGCACTGCAGGATCTGAGTCCCTCTTGGCGTAGTGTGTTAGCCTTTGGTAGCCTTTGTTACTTTGGTCCCAGCTCTCTGCAGGTCATTCATCAGGTCCCTCCGTGTAGTTCTGGGATTTTTGCTCACCGTTCTCATGATCATTTTGACCCCACAGGATGAGATCTGTGTGTGGTTGAAGCCCCAGATCGAGGGAGATTATCAATGGTCTTGTATGGCTTCCATTTTCTTACTATTGCTCCCACAGTTGATTTATTCACACCAAGCTGCTTGCCTATTGTAGATTCACTCTTCCCAGCCTGCTGCAGGTCTACAATTTTCTTCCTGGTGTCCTCCACAGCTCTTTGGTCTTGGCCATGGTTGAGTTTGGAGTCTGACTGTTTGAGGCTGTGGACAGGTGTCTTTTATACAGATAACAAGATCAAACAGGTGCCATTAATACAGGTAATGAGTGGAGGACAGAAGAGCTTCTTAAAGAAGAAGTTACCGGTCTGTGAGAGCCAGATATCTTGCTTGTTTGTGGGTGACCAAATACTTATTTTCCCCATAATTTACAATTGAATTCTTTAAAAATCCTACAATGTGATTTCCTGGATTTGTTTTCTCATTTTGTCTCTCATAGTTGAAGTGTAGCTATGATGAAAATTACAGACCTCTCTCATCTTTCTAAGTAGGAGAACTTGCACAATCAGTGGCTGACTAAATACTTTTTTGCCCCACTGTAGGCTTAAACAGCTCTGTGGTGTTTAACGGAACGTGAAGACAAAATAAGACACCATGTTTTTACTCAGTCTAGTTCCGAGTATTAAAAGCCGGCAGTGGAGAGTCAGACTGAAAATACAGGAGCTGCTTCACGAGGTGCTGAAGCGACACTGATTGGTCAGTGAGTTTTTGCCGCCAGTGAAAGTTTGCAAAAATTGAACAAAGGGTGAATAAAACAACGTGGTATTTTCAGCGTCTGAAAAATCTCGCCTGGCACAAAAGATACTCCTCACACACGAGTAAATCGCACAAAACAATCAGGTTCAGTGTGTAACGGCCTTAACTCTGTGAAGCCGGTCCTGACTGGCTATAGCAGCAGAGCCAGTTTCTTTTGAGCCTGAACATTCTTGGCTCCTCCAGGCTGCAGTCCCCGGTTCTGCACTCGTTAGCTGTCTAATTAGCCTTTAGCCGGTTAATGAACTGAACACAGAGTGGTATCTGGGTAATGTGTGGTTGGACGGCAGGCTGCGGTTGGTGTAGTGGTGGGCTGGGCGCTGGGCTGTACTCCTGAAAGGGCTTTAAATTTTCTCCTGTTGTGGGGCTTGTCTCTGGGCAGTCGGGGCCCTATTTATTACTCAACGGGAAAGTTTAAGGGGGGAAACATCAGCCTGGACCGAAAGCCACTCGAGCATAGAGCATAGAGGTTGTACAAGTTTAATTAAAAGGTTTCCATTTTATTTGCTGAATGTAAAAAAAAGGTTATTTTTAATTAATTACAACTTACCAATAAATATATTTAAGCAATAATACACAAGACGGAGTGCTATAACCAGAGTGCTATCATAGTTTAATGCTAGATTTTAAGATAAAGAGGACAGAAAATACAATTTGTTTATCAACATTGTTTGAGGTGAAATGGTTCCATTCTAGGGTTCTCCCCGCTGCTAAAACATCATCATCAGACTACGGACTTCAGTCCTAAGAGAGGAACAGAATTTATCAACTGTTTATTATACAGACAATAAACACACACATTAATTGATCAGCTTTAATTTCTTAAAAGGAAAGTTTATTTCCATTAAGTAAATAAAATGGGTCTGATTTATAATCCAGGCTGTTACTAAGATCCACTGTTCTACCAACAGAAGAAAATCAGAGTGAGATCCTGGTGTTAGAACCAAAGCCTAGGATCCTATAATTTCTGTTCCTTAATATGCATGTTCAGAGTCAGAAATGTTAAAGTTGGAGTTGTAGATCATCAGCAGCTTGGTCGGGTTAATCAGAGCTGGACTTAACAGATCCATGAATGAAGCTCCGACCAGCCGTGGATGGTGTTTCATGAAAGACCCTGAGTTTAACACCAGCAACACAAGAAAATCAGAAAGACCGAAGCTGATGGAACCGCTGGAGTTGCTGATGCTGTATAACTGTCCGGTAACATTTCTGACTGATCCACCAAACCAAACACAGCTAGAAGCTGATCCAGCATTTTTGGTGAATGGGACTCAAACTGATCTTCAGTCTCGATGATCTTCAGTCAAGCTGAGAATCCATTAAGAGTCCAGGACCTTTGATTTTCTCTACGGACTTTTTAAATTTCTTTTTCCAGCTTAAATCCAGATCCTGGTTTGTAAGGGTGATGAACCTCGGCTCATTGGAAGGATCGTTCTGCTCATTAAGAGCTTTTCTGGTAATATTAGTGATTGGTATTTTTGAGTTTTAGCCTGGTATTAGTGCTTAATTGACCATGAAAAGGACAGCAAACATGCGAAACGATTTCTTTTCCTTCGTCCATTGTTTGATTTGGTGTGATCCAGGTGTTTGGTGGAGCTTTAGTGTAGAACTCACTGCTCATTTTCAGGATGGTTTATTTACTCTGTGATTCCTGCTGGAGGAACAAATGATGAGCCTAACTGTTGGAGTCAGGAGCAAAAATACGATGCACTGTTGCCATTTGGGGATGAAGTCATGTTTTTCTGTGCTGCAGTGTGTGTGTGTGTGTGTGTGTGTGTGTGTGTGTGTGTGTGTGTGTTACAGTGAACTTGTTTGAGACTGGGTGGTCCCGCGTTCCCGCAGTCCCTCAGCAGGTGGTTGTAGAGAATCTATTAAAGCGAGGTCAGAGCACCATCATTTATAAAGCCATGTTTGGGTTTCCGTCCTGTCATGAATAATCGAGTTTGTTCCGCGGGGATGCGAGTCTCCACAGGAATGTCTGTAAATAATCCAGCTCATCCTCCATTTGCTCAGATCTGAAACTTTGAGCGTCTCGGTCTGGAGTTAGATCGCTTTCAAAGAGAGCTGTACAGATTTAGGTGTGTCCAAAAGTATGTAGACACCCCTTCTAATAAGTGATCTCTGTTATTTCAGCTATGCTTACAGCCTGTTCGGTCTCTGTAGAATGGGTCAGTCACCCTCCAACAAGTCAGTGTTCAACTTTCTGTCCTGCGCTCCTAAAACAAAGTCCATGAAGATATAGTTTGACAGCGGAGATGGAGCCCTGATTATCCAACATAAGACACAGAAGGGCGGTTACACACCTGAAAGGCCTGACCAAGGGCTAAACCATGTCATCGTTTTGTATGCAATTGTTCTGGTTAGTTTGGGTTTCACACTGCAGGTTAGCGAGCGCAGTAAAGAACTTTGTTGAAAGGAGAATCACAATCAAAAACTGTGTTTGTGTTTGAGTAGAGAACAAACGTATGGAAGCTCTTTACTTTCAGATAGTGTTGTAGCTCTTGAGTCCGGTCTCTTCTCGGTCTCGACTTCATTTGGACTCGGTCTCGTCTCGGTCTCGTAGTAAGGTGGACTCGGAAATTGTTTTCGAGACCGGACGAATCTGATGCGTCTGTCTGAGGTTAATTATAAACTGAACTTTTTCTTTCGTCATTGAATATCCTTTATCTACATGCCTACATAAAATCTGCACTCTGATTGGCTAACAGGAAAAAACGAGGTCCTGCTCTTCTCGTTCAGTATCCAATCAATCAACACATTTTATTTTAAATCTGTTGTGTATAGTTTTGAGGCAAAAACATTGCGTTTGGATATTTACCATTTACAGAGGCGTGGCCTCTACCTATCAGTCTTATTAAAAGTAAGGAGGCGTGGCCTCTGTACCTGTCAGTCTTATTAAAAGGAGGTGTGGCCTATGTATTTGTCAGTCTTATTAAAAGGAGGCGTGGCCTCTGTACCTATCAGTCTTATTAAAAGAAGGCATGGCCTCTGTACCTGTCAATCTTATTATAAGAAGGCATGGCCTCTGTACCTATCTGCCTTATTAAAAGGAGGCGTGGCCTCTGTACCTGTCTGCCTTATTAAAAGGAGGCGTGGCCTCTGTACCTATCAATCTTTTTAAAAGGAGGCATGGCCTCTGTACCTATCAATCTATTTAAAAGGAGGCGTGGCCTCTGTACCTGTCAAACTTATTATAAGAAGGCGTGGCCTCTGTACCTGTCGGTCTTATTAAAAGTATGGAGGCGTGGCCTCTGTACCTGTCGGTCTTATTAAAAGTATGGAGGCGTGGCCTCTGTACCTGTCGGTCTTATTAAAAGTAAGGAGGCGTGGCCTCTGTACCTGTCGGTCTTATTAAAAGTAAGGAGGCGTGGCCTCTGTACCTGTCGGTCTTATAAAAGTAAGGAGGCGTGCCTCTGTACCTGTCGGTCCTTATTAAAAGTAAGGAGGCGTGGCCTCTGTACCTGTCGGTCTATTTAAAAGTAAGGAGGCGTGGCCCTCTTGTACCTGTCGGTCTTATTAAAAGTAAGGAGGCGTGGCCTCTGTACCTGTCGGTCTTATTAAAAGTAAGGAGGCATGGCCTCTGTACCTGTCGGTCTTATTAAAAGTATGGAGGCGTGGCCTCTGTACCTGTCGGTCTTCTTATTAAATTATGGAGGCGTGGTTCTGTACCTGTCGGTCTTATTAAAAGTAAGGAGCGTGGGCCTCTGTACCTGTCGGTCTTATTAAAATAAGGAAGCGGGGCGCATCTGTAACTGTCGGTCTTCTATTAAAAGTAAAGGAAGCGTGGCCTCTGTACCTGTCGGTCTTATTAAAAGTATGGAGGCGTGGCCTCTGTACCTGACGGTCTTATTAAAAGTAAGGAGGCGTGGCCTCTGTACCTGACGGTCTTATTAAAAGTAAGGAGGCGTGGCCTCTGTACCTGTCGGTCTTATTAAAAGTAAGGAGGCGTGGCCTCTGTACCTGTCGGTCTTATTAAAAGTATGGAGGCGTGGCCTCTGCACCTATTAGTCTTATTGAAAGGAGGCGTGTCCTCTATATCTCTGTACCTGTTAGTCTCATCACCTGTTAGTCTCATTAAAAGGGGTGTGGCTGCTCACGACTTAGTTCTGACACTTACTCTCTTTTGCAGTGGAATTGCTGAGTCATTTAAATGATGGTTTATAGCTCAGGTTATTGATACGTATCATATAAAGGTAAGCGTTTAGCGACCCTCTGATCAACGTCTGTTCTCTGTAACAACTGAGGTCTTAATAAATAGAATAAATTAGAATAGGAAATAAAAAATAAAAACATTATATTTTAAAAAATTATTAAAAAATAATACAAAATTTGCATTACTTTATCGTAATAGTAGTTATTCCTAAAGTAAATATTAATATATTACAACCATTAATAATATTAATATTATTTAAAACCAGCTTGAGAGAAATGATGATGGGAGGAACGAGGCTTTCTGAAACTTTGAATCATTTGAGTTGAATCGATTAAAAAAAATGATTCAGTTTCTAAACGCGTTAAAGCCGGTGAATTGGTGACATCTGCTGGCCAGATTTGTGTTACTGCCTTGGAAATGCCTGAAAAATTCAGTACAAACAACGATTATGCACATAAATCTTCTTTGGCTGTTAGGCTGTTGGCTGTTCGCCTTGTACTTTATAGCTAGCAAAAGTAAATTAATCAGTAAAAAACGAACAAGACTTACCTTTTCCAGGAAGTAATGACTATAATTCCCCATAAAATTCTGAAAGAAGTAATAAGCAATTTGCGATGGACAATTTTCTGTTTTGAGTAACCTATCCCAACACTGCTGTCAGAGAGAGTGTGGATCCTCTGGGCTCAGAAGTGTCTCTTAAATCTGTCAGTTTATTTGAGGCATTGGGATTAACGGAGCTGTAACTCCATCTTTTGATGGCTCTCATGGAGATAAGGAGATAAGGGATGGAGCGATGTTTTAGAAAAGGGTTTACAACGCACTGACTCACAGCGTGACGTAGATATGTCAGTGAGGTCAGCAAACAGAGAAAGAGAAAATGATTCAAATGTGTAGGTTTTATGTGTTAGCGTTACATTCTCTGTTGCGTCTTAACATTTACAGAACATATTCACATGTTTAGGAAATATGTTTGTGTTCTGTGCTGTGATTTGTCACATACTAAGCATTTTTACACCCGATGCTGGAAAAGTAGGTCTTAAAACGACTGCAACACAAAAAGAGAGTGAGCCTATAGATGGTCAACAATGGTGGGAATGGAGGGTGAGTCCCTATGTGTCCTCCATGTGGCCAAAGGTTTGTGGACACCCAAAAATGTACAGCCAGAACATGGGTATTAGTGTTGAGGTTCTAAAGACTCTAAACACATTCCGTACTCTTAAACTTGTGTGTCCAAAACTTCTACTGGCTGTTGAGGCTGCTGATAATTGTTAAGACTTCTGTCATTAAGTGAACGGACGTTGATCGGATGGTATAAATGGGGCTTACCTGTGCCTGTGCAAAATGGTTTCCTTAATCAAAAGACAAACCCAAACACGATAGTGACTGTGAGCTGTGAGCTCCTCCCCTGCTCTCCAGAACAAGACATAAGGGATGATCTACACTGAAACCGACACAGGTGAAGCGTGTCCAACATAAGGAACCTCCAAGGGCACAGGGCGTCCAAATGAGACCGGACTGATCTCTGTTGTGAGTGTAATTTACAGCCCATTAATGCTGAGATATAAAAGCCCAGCTGAGTGTGCGTTTTACCTGCCACTCGTCTGTAGTTAATCCTGCCGGCCCGACCGGTCCGTCCCTTCCTGCTGGATCTGGGTTTCTACGTTTCTCCAGGGCTCTTCTGTCCATAACGCAATGAGCGCCGTGGCTTTATTAGCCTGACGTCCATCCTTCACCTTTATAGAGACGTTTATAGCCGAGGGACATCGGCTCCACTCTGATCACCGAGTCTGAGCTTTATAGCGCCAACACACAGCTGTGACTCTACAGCTTAGCCTGCTGAGGTAGAGCACGAAACCCATCCCTGACTTCATCAAGCATTTAACCAAAAGCACAGGTGGGCACCGTTTAACCTCCACTTGATCAACGTCCATTCACTTTAACTGCCCAGGTCTTAGCAATTAGAATACAGCGCTTCCTCGGTTCTCATCGATAATTCGTTCCAGTTTACATTTACAGCATTTAGCAGACGCCCTTATCCAGAGCGACTTACAACTGATACAACCTTACAATCCAAGCAATTGTGGGTTAGGGCCTTTCTCAAGGACCCAACAGTGGCAGCTTGGCAGAGGTGGGTTTTGAACCCTGGACCTTCTGGTCCACAGTCCAGTACCTTAACCACTAAGCCACCACAGTCCCTGTTTTGGTTTCGGTTGGCTCTTATTGTTAACATAAATAAAAGCAGCACAAACACAACACAGATCTGCACTGAGAGAGAGATATTGTGAATCTGAATCACGAATCACGAACTATGAATCAAGTTTTTTGCTGAAATGAGTCAGGTGGCTCGACTCATTAAAGTTTAAGCAAGCGTCCCGAGCAAATGACGAGAACCGAGACACATTTTTCAAGGTCAAAATGCATCTAGAACCGAATTCTACGAGTTCCAAGGAGGTCAAGAACCGAGATACCGCTGTATTATATAGTTTTTTAAAAAATATCCCTCTTATATTCATGACAGAAATAGAATTCACCGCCCCGGGGACATGGGTGTGTCTGATTAATAAAACAGTGTAAAGGGTATACAGTTATTTTTTTCTAGTAGAATGCAGTATGTTGAATATTAAAAAGTGAGAGGTGTAAGGCCATGCGCCGCTACAGGCGGCATCGCGTCATTTTTGGCACGTGCAGCCTCTCGCCACTTGCAACGTGCCAAGTATAAACCTAGGCTTCAGATCGGCGCTTCATTAGGCGCCTGACTACAAATGCCTAAATAAAAAAGAAAAATAAACCGATGAATAAGGTAGGAAAATATAAATATTTATATCATATAAGCTAAAGTAACGAGTATGTTTTCAAATGTAGTCAGTAAAAAGAATTAATTTATACAGATACCTAAAAAAAATACTTAAGTAGCCAACAAAGGTGGCAGCTTGGATGTACAGGACGTGAACCCTGGACATTCGCCTGAACCTGAACCCCAGCACAGGCTTCTATACTGAGCAGCTCTTATGGAGTCTGACCCGGAGCTGTGACTAATCAAGCAGCATATGTTATGATTTTGGGTCTATGGTTATGAACTGGCAGTAGATCTGCAGATTACATTCGTTTTGAGGAATGTATAAAAATGTTCTCGACATAAAATTAAATAAAAAAGTTTGCGTATTTGCCAGTCTGCATGTCAGGAATGTTTGTAAAAGTCCTGAGTGTTTGGTTTTAGTTTATGGGTAGTGAATCAGTTTTTTTTGTTGTTTTTTAATAATAAAAGATTCCCTAGGAGATTTATTGCAGTATCGAGTTACTAATGTGATAATAACGGGTTTTTATTTAGGAATCGAAATCTCCTTTATGAGCAACATAAGTAAGACCACCTGATCTCTGAGGCTGGGCACTTTATAAAATAAGTCCCATCGCTGGACCAGTTGGATGTTGATTGGATGATGGGTTTTGAAGCTTTTTTCTTGGTCTTTAAACAATCCAAACAAGCGTGTGTTAATATGAGCGCAGCACAGGGGATTTGGAGGGTAATATCGCCCCGGCTGGCTCTCTGACTCGGCCATTGATGTCCCTCATCATGGTCCGTATTACCCAAATGATCATTAGTGTTTATTGTGCAGGAGACGTCTGAGCGCGGACCCGCGGCATGTGCGGAACGCCGATGCCAGTTGATTAAAGAAAGAAAGAGCAGAACTAAAGCCCCCCTTACCTTTTGAAAAGCCGAGGAAACGACTTTCCACAGCAGATGTGTTACTACATTGCCTATTATGTTCCCCATTAAACAGGCTCCCTCAATGGCCCATTATTTTCTCCAATAAAAACAGCCTCGCTGCGCCCTTACATACCCCCAACAATCCCCCTCCACACACACACACACACACACACCGCTTCAGAAAGCATATTTAAGAAACGATGAAATCCGCCTGTATAAAATGAAACATTTGATGTCCCAAATATGAACCAGACGCTCCGTTAGGAGGGGGTTCAGGGCAGGTGTGGAGAGGGCCAATTCACTTTAATAACTGCGAGCCTCCTCAGAAAACATGCCAGGAAGTAAACCCCCTACACACACACACACACACACACACACACATAGGGGGAACATTGGTAAAATGGGACACTTGAGTTTGATCTTCTGTATCTTCATACAGTTGTGTTTTACTGATCAGAGTCTATTGTTTTGTTCATCTTTGGGATGTCAGTGGATAAATATTTAAAGTCTTGTAAATGTGACGTCATATCCGAGGGTGAGACCGAGCCAAAGTCAAAAACAAAAGCACAAGTGAAATGACAGTGAAACAACACTCACTAAAAGAAGCTAAATCTTGATTTAGGATTTCTAGATTTTACACACATAAAAGACGATCATGAACTGTGCCAGAAAATCGAAATATGATTTATTTGTTTTGTAAGTGTTGTTGTTACTAGCAGGTAGATTTTCTGCTGTCCCACAGACTTTTATAAGCAATTAATTATTAGTCTTTCCAAAACTTAATGTGACTTTGACATTTGTCCATATATTGTGTAGATAATTATTTAAAAATGAGTTTATTTAAGATATTTTAGTAACCGACATGATACCAGGGTCGTCACTAGAGATTTATGAATGGGGGAGAGGTTAGTCCCCTAGGAGAATTTAAAAATGACCCAAAAAGACCCGCATTATGAAACTTTAAAACCTGCAATTTGGATTTAGCCTCATAGCAGCAAATTTCTATAAAGCGACACGTAATTCAAAGTCTGTTTTTGGTCCAGATCTTATACGACTTCATTACAGTCTATCTAAAAACAAGAGGGACAGATCAAGCACAGATCGATAAAAGCAGATCCTAAATACGTAACTCAAACACTGAGAATCCAGACCAGTAGGTGCATCATCTGTAGCTTCATTCATGTCTAATAACCTGGATGACTGAATTTCTAGGATAGTGTGACACTGAACAGCAGGAATTTTGTTTCTTGGTTTCATTTTTCTTTATTTTCACAAAGGAAATCTGAAAAATCAAAGTCCAGCCAGAGGACAAAAGGGCTATTGGTAAAACCCCAACAAAAATAAATAAACTGCAATTGGCAGTACCAGTCAGACTAGCTTTTTAAACCAACTTTTGTTAGCAGACTAAAGCTTTTCTAAATTTCAATAAATACATTAAATAACTTTAATTATGAGAAAACTCTTTCTAGATCTGCCTAACTTTCCTTTTTAGACCTAAAAATAGAAACAGGTTGAGACATAATAATACTCACAACACAGTCACACATAGATGAACACACACATACATACACTCATATACAAACAAACTCACAAAGCCAAAAGTATTGAGACACAATCCCACATTCTATCTGCTTGTCACGTTTCAAGCGCTGTTGTAGTTTATTCAGGAAAAGCAGTTGTAGCTTTGAATTGTTTATTCTTCAGAAACAAAATAGGAATATTTTCAAAATTATTTAAGATATAAGACATTTTGTTTACAGTGTTAATCCTCTGCAGGGACTCATTTTTAGAAAACGTCCATTGTGAGAAGATCGGATCATGAATTGAGTATTGAGTATCAAATTGTGAGCAGACTGTATCGTTACACCCAGACATTTTTTCTCTCTTTGAGCTTCTTGTGACTCTGCCATCATTTGCCCCTCTGACAGGGCGCTATGCCCTTACCCACGCTGATCATTTGTATGAATCCCTCACCCGTTCAGCCCGGGGTGATGTACCCCTCACCCTCCTTTCTGTGTGTGGAAGTACGTGAAGCCTTTTGACATATTCTGGTGTTGTGACTGAACGTCCGGATGAGTCGTGGCATTCACGTAAAGGTCGGATCATGAGTGCATCCGAGCAGCCGCTGTGGAGCTGTCACAAGGCATTCAGATTGTATCGAACGGATAGAGTGAAAAACGTAGATGTAGACTTTTGAGCGAACTTTTTGTTTGTTTAGTTGCTGGAAGGAGATGGAGAAGGAGCTGCTGGAATCGAATGAAACTTTATATGTGTTATATAAGTAAATGATTACAATATTAGAGTGAAAGGAAACGTTTATTGGGGAAAAACTGTACATTTGAATGGAGGCTCTAGTTACCCTGTTAGGCCGCCTCTAGCCTGGATACAAGATGAGATACGATTGTTCTTGGAGTCATACAGGTTCTGTATGGTATCCTCTAGCACATTTAACCCACAGATGTTACATCTGGACCTGTAGATCCTGCACAGTCACAGGTTACTGAAGCTGGTGTTCCAGCAGGTCCCATAAATGCCCAATTGGTGTTATATCTGGCAACCAGGCAGGACAAGAAGTGTTACAATCTGATGGATTCCTGTTAAACCCTTGCTGTATGGGCGAGCATTATCCTGCTGATTAATGCCAGTTGGAAGCCCTGCCATGAGAGGCAACACAGGATGTCCTGCACATATCGCTGAGTTGTTAGTGTCCCTTGTATCACTCCTATGGGTGACTGACTGGATGGTGGATAATGAAACTGTGGTCCCACATTTGGGTCGGTGGATCAAACAATCCTCTCTACAGGGGGTCTGTCCTGGCTGTCCGGAGCCTGTTCACCGTGTGTGTGCCCCCATAAAACCACTGCTCCCAACACCTCCTAACAGCTGGATCAGAACGGCCCAGATGGAGGCAATCCATCAAAATGACCATCCTGCTTCTCTCAGTCCGATGATGCTCCCCCTCTCAAAGTCTGTCACCTGGGAAAAATGTCTAGCAGATAATGATCTCTCACCAAGAGGTATATTACCCAAAAGTAGCCTCTGAGAGCCTTTTTATAGGGCAGCGCTACAGGGGAAGCATTTTTACGCCCTCTTGTGGTAAGACCCAGACATACCTGCCCGAGACAGAACTGCATGAAGAGTTTTACAGCGATCCCACATTTCTATCTGGGTGCCTTATTCTTTTGTGAGTGAGTACATTTGTAAGGAAGCACAATCCACCTGCTGGTGTATCAGCTGGTACGGAATTTGTTTTATAAAATAGTAAACACGGTTTCTGATAAGGGAGCGCGCACGGACGTGAAACTTTCATCCGATCGTCGAGGGATCAAATGGAATTCCTCTTATCACCGCATTCAGAGACGACGTCTACAAATGCAGCCTGGTTATGAATTCATTCGCAGCTCAGACTCTTGGTTGTTTGCAGACGCCCGTCTGCGGGAGGGGGACGAGGCAGGGCTTCACGCGTGTCGCTCGATTGATTTAGGATGAGGCCCCGTCGCTCGTGCCGAAGCTCCTGTCAGTTTCTGAAGGGCGCCGCGCCGCCGAGCTCAGGCGTTCACATCCATGTTTTATTCGCATCAATTTGGCTTCATTAGGCCGCTTGTTAGCAGCAGGTCTCCCTGGTGAGGGAGGACGAGGCGAGCTGTGCCTCTGCTTCCTCCGTCATGCTGCTGGGTGTCGGGCGCTGACAGGTTTTATTTAGTTAATAGATTTACTCAGTCTGTCAGCAGCAGGAGATTCACCTCATTCACCCTTTTTCAGGAGCCAGGGGGGAAATAACGTCATCCCACTAAAAAGCTTCCTTCCTCCGGTTTAACCCACACACTCTTCCTGCTGCTGCTGCTGCTGCTGGAGCTCAGGCTCGGTTATAATATCACCATTCCTTCGTCTTTCTATTTATCTCCCCAAAAAGATCTGTTATACTGATGGGTCAGAGCACAGTTCCTGTTTCCCTGTTTCACAAGCCCATGGTTATAACATGAGACTGCTTTTTAGCACAGTAACGTTTTAAGTGGCATTTGTGAATGTAACTCTGTATTGTAGAGCTTGGGTTTGATAAAGTAATCCCTTGTCCATGTGGTTCTATCAGCTACTGATGAATGACGGTTCTTGATGCAGTGCTGTCTGAGGGAGCAGAGATCACCCCTCTTCAGTTTAGGCTTTTTAGGAAATTCCTCCAGATTCCTTAAATCGTTTAATGAGGTACTGTAGAGGGAGAAATATATAAATCCCTTCCAGTCTTTCTGTGAGGAACATTGTTTTTAAACATAATTTTATCTCATTTCTAGCCCTAAATTGCCGCCGTCACAACTTTGTTTGGTTTGTGTTGCAGGCCTGAAATGGGTTAATGGATGTTTATTAACAAATTAAAGGAAGTTGACCAGAAAAAAACATGAAATATCTCGGGTTCTTACTGTCTGGGCGGAGACAGAAGTCAGAGTAAATGTAAGAAACACTGTGGCTGCTAAATAACTAAATGTAAATGTAAGAGTGAATCTCTCTTATTACTGAATGATTCACTGATTCTGTGTGTGTGTGTGTGTGTGTGTGTGTGTGTGTGTGTGTGTCTGTAGGTAAGGTGAAATGTGTGTGTGATGTACAGACTCCGGTGTGTCCTGTCTGTCAACGTGTTCTCCGACCTGATGAGCTGCAGGAACATATGGAGCAGGAGATGGAGAGACTCACACAACTGCACATCAGGTACACACACGGACACACACATTTTCTCTTTTATTTTCTGTATCATTCATTTTCAGCATTTCTTGGTTTCTTTCTTTTCTTTTACTCTATAATGTTGACTTTTTCTGTTCAGTCTCATTCTTTATAGTCTTTCTTTCTTTCTTTCTTTCTTTCTCTGACTTTTGTTCTCTGGATTCCTGGTCTTTTTTCTCTTTTCTGTGTTCTTTTTTGTTTGCATGTTCTGTATCATTTCTGTATCTTTCTCTGTCATACATGTATGTTTCATTCTTTCTTTCTTTCTTTCTTACTCGCTGACCTTTGTTCTCAGTCTTTTTTCTGGTCAGTCTTTTACTCTGAAAGTTTGATATATGTTTTTATTTTCTTACAATACATTGAATTTAATTAAAGGTTGGCTTCTCTCTTGCTTTTGTTATGAGATTTAAAATGAACCACAGATGTTTTCATGGCCACCTTTTTTGTACCAATGGTGCCAGTAATTGTGGAACTGACTGTATGAATGAAAACAGGACTAACATTCTGTCTCTCAGTTACAGTCCGGCTCCAGAGTGTCTCTCAGCCGGGTTACACAAGGTACCACTACATCTAACACGACAACAACAATAATAACACACTTACAATGGGGCACAAAATGTATTTAGTCAGCCACTGATTGTGCAAGTTCTCCTACTTAGAAAGATGAGAGAGGTCTGTGATTTTCATCATAGCTACACTTCAACTATGAGAGACACAATGAGAAAAAAAATCCAGGAAATCACATTGTAGGATTTTTAAAGAATTTAATTGTAAATTATGGTGGAAAATAAGTATTTGGTCACCCACAAACAAGCAAGATTTCTGGCTCTCACAGACCTGTAACTTCTTCCTTAAGAAGCTCTTCTGTCCTCCACTCGTTACCTGTATTAATGGCACCTGTTTGACCTTGTTACCTTTATAAAAGACACCTGTCCACCTGTGAATCTACAGATAGGCAAGCAGGGTTGTGTGTGAATAAATCAACTGTGGGAGCACATTAAGAAAATTGTAAGACATACAAGACCACTAATAATCTCCCTCGATCGGGGCTCCATGCAAGATCTCATCCCGTGGGGTCAAAATGATCATGAGAACAGTGAGCAAAAATCCCACAATTACATGGAGGAACCTGATGAATGACCTGCAGAGAGCTGGGACCAAAGTAACAAAGGCTACCATCAGTAACACACTACGCCGAGAGGGACTCAGATCCTGCAGTGCCAGGTGTGCCCCCCTGCTTAAGCCAGTACAGTCCAGGCCCGTCTGAAGTTTGCCAGAGAGCATATGGATGATCCAGAAGAGGATTGGGGGAATATCATGTGGTCAGATGAAACTAACATAGTCCTTTTTGGTAAAAACTCAGCTCGTCGTGTTTGGAGAAAGTAGAATGCTGAGTTGCATCCCAAGAACACCATACCTACTGTGAAGCATGGGGGGGGGGTGGAACATCATGCTTTGGGGCTGTTTTTCTGCAGAAGGGACAGGACGACTGATCCGTGGTAAAGGAAGAATGAACGGGAGGGGGCCATATGTATCGTTAGATTTTAAGCCACAAAACCTCCTTCCATCAGTGAGAGCATTGAAGATGGAACGTGGCTGGGTCCTTCCAGCATGGACAATGATCCCAAACACACCACGCTCGGGCAACGAAGGAGTGGCTCTGTAAAAAGGCATTTCAAGGTCCTGGAGTGGCCTAGCCAGTCTCCAGACCTTCAGCCCCATAGAAAATGTGTGAGGGAATTGAAAGTCCGTGTTTGCCCCCCCAAAACATCACTGCTCTAGAGGAGATCTGCATGGAGGAATGGGCCAAAATACCAGCTACAGTGTGTGCCAACCTGGTGAAGACTTACAGGAAACGTTTGACCTCTGTCATTGCCAACAAAGGTTATGTTACAAAGTATTGAGTTGAACTTTTGTTATTGACCAAATACTTATTTTCCACCATAATTTACAATTAAATTCTTTAAAAATAAAAATGTGATTTCCTGGATTTTTTTTTCTCATTTTGTCTCTCATAGTTGAAGTGTAGCTATGATGAAAATTACAGACCTCTCTCACCTTTCTAAGTAGGAGAACTTGCACAATCAGTGGCTGACTAAATACTTTTTTCCCCCACTGTATATAAAATCCCATAAACATGGGTATATATCCATAACAGCTATAACTGTCTCTCTCTCCCTGTCGCTCCCAGTCGGTGTTTTCGGTGCACATTAAGAGGGAGTTTGGCTCCCCTGTCCCTTCGGCCCGGCCCGGGGATGAGCCCGTCCATTCTGACCGATACCAGGTGATTTAAACTCTACAGCCATTTATCAGCTTCATCCACCACAGTAGCTCCAGTACAGCTCGTTATAATTATACACACAGCACAGCTCCGGCCATCTGTACGCTCTGTGCGAGGTTTGGCATGTTCTCCCTAGGTTCATCCTTGTTTTAATAGCAATTCTACTTAAAAAGGAAAAAAACCAGTAAGGTGGCGCCATCTAGTGGATTTACACCGAGGGATCATATGAGGGCGTGAGGGAGGATCTGAGGGAGGACAGTGATGCTCTCCATTTAATGAAATATGTACTTTATGTTTATATTTTAAACTGTTGAGTGTTACATGTCATAAAGCTAAGCCGTGTCTCATCTCACCACTGTTTGTGTTTCTCTTACAGACTTTTTTACGAGTCAGATCAAATCGACAAACACGGCTCGGCGGTACGGCAGCTTCTCTCTGGAATCGTGTGTTTTTTTATTCAGTCATTTTCTAACACAGTTTCTATTCCAACTTTGTTTTTTATCATTATGAGCACTTGTAGCACAGCTCTGTGATGAAGTCCTCTTTCCATTTCTTTTTCTCTCACTTTCTCTCATTTGCTTCTCTTTTCTCTTTCTGTTTTCTTTCTTAGGATCTTTCTTATTTATAGGTTTCTTTTTTATTTCATGTTCATTTTTATCTTCCTTTCTATTTTTTCAGACTCCCTGTTTCTTCTTTCTTTTTGCTTTCTCACTTTTCCTTTCTTGGTTCTCTTTCTGTTCCACAGAGTTTTGCTTTCCTTAACATACTTTCTTTGTTTTTATTTTGTATGTTCTTTCTTACATTCTTTCTTTCTTTCTTGATTTATTTATTTTAGTTTACTTTCTGATTTTTGTTCTCTGCATTGCCGCTCTTTTTCTTTCTCTTTCTAATTTTGTTTTAATTTCTGTCTCATTCATGTTCATTCTTTTTCTGTTCAGTCTTCATTTATTGTTTCTTTGTTTCTTTTATTTTTTTTAAATATTTTTTTTTAATTTTTTTATAAAAAAATATTTTTTTATAATATAATATATAATAATTTTACATTTAATTTAAAAAAATTTCAGTCTTTTTGCTGTTCAGTTTTTTTATTCTTTCTTTCTTTATTTTATTTTATTTTATTTTGATGCCTTTACTTTCTTATTATGTTTTTTTTTTGTCATTTTCTGTCTCATTCATTTTCCTTCTTTTTCTGTTCAGTCTTCATTTTTTGTTTATTTGTTTGTTTCTTTCTTTTCTGATTTTTGTCCTCCGGATTGATGCTCTTTTACTTTCTCTTTCTGTTCTTATGTCATTTTCTGTCTCATTCATTTTCATTTTGTTCTGGCTGGTCTTTTTATTTATTATAATTATTCAAATTTTCCCCGTTTTACTGTTTATATGGCCCATTTCCGCTTCTCCCTGTTGTCTTACATTATATTATTTATTTATTTGAACAAAATGTAGTTATTGAACAAATAATTCCTGCTCCTGAGTCCGATGGGAATGCTTTAGATCACTCCAGTGGTGTTTGGTATGGATGAGGTGATCTTAGGTCTGTAATCCACACCCCAGTTATGGAGGTCCTGATGAGCAGCTGCTGCTGCTGTTGTTGTTTTAGACACAGGTTAGAGGTCAGTAGTGAGTTGGTTCTGACCTGTGATCTCGTGTAAGCTCCTGACTGAACTGTGGCTGCTCTTCAACATTAGTGGTTCCAGTGCAGCAGCAGAACAGGGACTGTAGCACAGCTGAGCGATGAGCTGCTGGATGAGCTGGGCTTACTAATGGCCGTGTCTCAATCTGCTGAACTTCATCATTCTGAGGGTGTCTGCATACTTTTGGCCATGTATGACATGTAAGGAGGGAATCAGAAGCGGCTCCCCTCTCTGACTGAAGAATGAAGCCCTGCCGGGTGGAATAAGCTCCTCACTGGGTTATTAGTCACAGGGAGAAGATTAAACAGGATCCGGGGCCGAGTGGCTCCTCGTTACCCCTAATGAATCTTTCTCTTCCTTTAATTAATGATCCTGTTACAGTCAGAGGCAGGTTAGAGCCACTCCACAGAAACCCACAGACCAGCCACTCAGTCCAGCACCTTTGGATTTATTTTTAGTTATTTATTTTTGCTTTCTCATATTTCCTATTTTGGTTCTCTTTTTGTTCCACTTTTGTTTGCTCTGCATATTTTCTGACCAAGCTTCCTTCTTTCTTTCTTTCTTTCTTTCTTTCTTTCATTCTGCTTTGACCAAAAATATCTTCATTATATTATCTTACCCTCACATTCTAATATCCATGTAATCTGGACCTAAGAGGGTGTGTGTGTGTGTATGTGTGTGTGTGTGTATGTGTGTGTGTGTGTGTGTGTGTGTGTGTGTGTTTTGCGTTTTCTGAACAGCTCGTGTCGGCAAGCTGAAGAGGAGGAAACCAGAGGAAGATCAGGCACAAACCCAGGTCCTGATCACATGATCAATCATGTTCTTTTTCTTAGCAAATCCACACCAAAAAGTAAATGGAATAAAACTGTGGACTGCACCTTTAATTAGGTTTAGCTGCATGTTGATGTAGGCTTATTAAGAAAGAGACAGACATGTTTGCTCTGTGTGTGTGTGTGCGTGTGTGTGTGTGTGCAGACAGACAGTGTGTGTGCTGCAGAGGACGGATCTGCAGCAGGAGCAGGAGATGAGTATGAATGGAGTGAGCACCGGAGGGTTCACGTGGTTTCCATCCTGACTGGCTTCAGAGGTACAAACACCGACCCAACAGCATGCAATTACAATGCCACCATTTACACACTGCTACCTAGTGCCTGCATCTAGCAGATAACAATCTCTCTCCAAGAGGTACACTACCCAAAAGTGGCCTCTGAGAGCGTTTTTATAGGGCAGCACTATAAGGGAAGCACTTTTATGCCCTCTTGTGGTAAGACCTAGTATTTAATCAGATCACAGCTGTAATCATTTCCATGTCTGAGGCAGAACTGTTAGTGATTATATTGTTGCTCTTTTTGTTTCTCTCAGGCCTGATGAAGGGTTCTCTGAAGGAGCAGCAGGACAGCGATGGGGATCTGGACGTGGATGGAGACGACTCGCTCAGCTATGGTCGAGCTCAGTATCCTTCAGATCAATCACTCATCAAACATTTACTTTACAAGACTTTTTCTCATTGGTTTCTCTTTATATATCACTGTATGTGTATCTTTTCCTTTCTTTCTTTTGTTCTTTCTTTCTTTCTTGTGTCTTGCATGTATTTTTTTTCTTTCATCCTTTCTTTCCTTTTTTCTTTCTTAATGTATTTTTTCTTTATTCTGGTTGTCTTATGTCTTTCTTTTCTTTCTTTCCTTTTTTCTTTCTTACTTTCTTTCTTTTTTGTGTCTTACATGTATTTTGTCTTTCTTTGTGTCCTACATGTATTTCTTTCTTTCCTTTTTTCTTTCTTATTTTTTTCTTTTTTTCCTGGCTGTCTTATGTCTTTCTTTCTTTCTTTCTTTCTTAAGACACTTACATATAATGTGTCTTACATAAATTCTTATTCATTTTTTCTTAATTTTTTTCATTATTCATTTTGTTCATTCTCTCTTTCCATCTGTCTTAATTTTCTTTCTTTCATTCTTATTGTTTAACTTGTTTTTCTTGTTACATTCTTTATTTTTATTTCATTCTCTTTTCTTGCTCTTTATCTCTCTTTGATTATCTTATTTAGTTCACTTTTTCATTTTCATGATTGTTCTTTTTTAGCTACTCTTTGTTAGTCAGCATTTCTTTCAATTTGTCATTTTTATTTCAAATGATCTTTTCTTCTTTTTTTGTTCTTTTTCTATCTTCATTTGATCTGGCTTAATTCTGTTTTCTTCTTTGCGGTCATTGTTTCTTTCTCTTTTTGTTTTCTCTAGTTTTCTTTTGATTGTTCACATTTCCTCTTGATTCTGTTTTTTTATTTCACATTCTCATTGTACTGGTTTCTGTATTTTCCTTTACAGTATTTTGTTATCACTCTCTTTCATTCTTTCTTTATTCTTTTGTGCTTGTTGGTTTGTCTCTTTTCTTACGTTCTGTTTTTTCTCACCCTGTGTTATGATTGGATTTAGTCTTTGGTCGTTCACAGAACCCATTGTGAATCTTTCTTTATTCTTTTGTACAGTAGATTTTGGGATCTGATAAAGTGTGATCTGGTTGATGGTTGTGAGTTGGTTTGAAGTCCTGCTGTGGATGACGTGTTCTGCTGTGGTTCTTTTTCCTGAGCTGGTTCTCACAGATACACAGAGACGGACGTGATTCCTCAGAGCAGCAGAACCACCGCGGACCACACCCTAAAGTATTCAACCACCTCTAAAATCTCACTGTACTGTTCTGCATTAATGCTGCACCACAGAAGTGGGAATGAACTTTACCAAGGGCCCTGACCTGACCCCATACCATGCCAGAGCCTGGCTTTTGGTTCCCCATAACAGTCTGCATGCTCCAAAAAGGATCTGTTATACTGATGGGTCTGAGCACAATCCCCGTTCCCATGGTACCTGACTCTGATTCGCCTCTTTGTTGTTTGCTTTCTGTTCCCTCAGTGAGGAAGCAGCCAATCAGCTTTCTCCAGACCAGACCAAATGGTCCACAGGTGAGAAAGCTGTCTGCGTGGACTTTAATACAGCACATACAGTACACATGCATACTGTGCAAAAGTATTAGGACACCATTAGATTCAATGTTTTAACAATTACAACAACATGCTGTCAACAAATCAACCAAAAAGTTTAACTTGGATTCGATAATCCTCTTTCCTCTGATCTCCGTGAGATTATCTATCTTTCTTTCTTTCTTTCTTTCTTTCTTTCTGTTACATGTATTTTTCATTCCTTTTTTCTTTCTTTCATTTATTTCAAGTGACCTTTTCTTCTTTTTTGTCCTTTTTTATGTCCTTCATTTATCTGTTTTTTTATTCTTTTTTTTCTTTCCTCTCATTATTTCTCTTTTTTGTTTTGTTTCCTTTAGATTGTTTTTTTTTTTTCACTTTCTCATTTAACTGTTTTCTGTACTTTATTGGTAGTATTTTGTTGCTAATAAGCCTCTTTTCCACTCTCTGTGAGCTTTAGCATATCTTTGCCTTTTCACCCTGTTCCTCTTCTGAAAAAGTGGGTTCTTGGCTGCTACCCTTCCAAAAAGCCGTTCTGATTAACCTTATTTGGGGGTCCAGATGCTGCCGTTGCTCAGGTGTAAGTGTCAGTGCTTACCCCCGTAGCCTGCAGAAGCTGCTTTTATGATTCTGCATCTAAATGGCCGGAACTTTCTGGTCGTATTCTACTAAACAGACTGAGGAATATTTATATATGGTCATTACATTGTTGTTAAAACAACAGTATCTCTAATCTAATGGTGTCCTAAGACTTTAGCACTGTACTGTATAAGGTTTGAATTTGTAACTCAGCAGTGTGTGTGTGTTTAGACGTTCCATCTACAAGCAGTGAAGATCATTACACCGGTGTGAGCACCTCACCGTCCTGCAGGAGCTGCAACCTTGAGATGTAAGCGCACACACACACACACACACACACACACACACCCCAAAGCAGATAGACTGTATTACAAAGCAGATACACAGATTGTGTGGTTTTAACACTGTAAAGACGGATAACAGATGGTTCCTACATGTTTATCAATCCGTGCGTGTGTGTGTGTGTGTGTGTGCATGTGTGTGTTTAAGGCCACCTGCTGACTCGTTAAACACTCTGGAGGCCCTGAAGTCTCGGATCCGGGACCTGG
>JAJAGP010004317.1:0-52255 GCA_025084515.1 Ancistrus triradiatus | reverse complement strand
GTCCTGTCCCCTTTGCAGAAAAACAGCCCCAAAGCATGATGTTTCCACCCCCATGCTTCCCAGTAAGTATGGTGTTCTTGGGATGAAACTCAGCATCCTTTTTCCTCCAGTTGAGTTCCCAAAAAGTTCTGTTTTGGTTTCATCTGACCACATGATATTCTCCCAATCCTCTTCTGGATCATCCATATGCTCTCTGGCAAACTTCAGACGGGCCTGGACATGTACTGGCTTAAGCAGGGGGACACGCCTGGCACTGCAGGATCTGAGTCCCTCTCGGCGTAGTGTGTTACTGATGGTAGCCTTTGTTACTTTCGTCCCAGCTCTCTGCAGGTCATTCATCAGGTCCCTCCGTGTAGTTCTGGGATTTTTGCTCACAGTTCTCATGATCGTTTTTACCCCACGGGATGAGATCTTGTGTGGAGCCCCAGATCTAGGGAGATTGTCAATGGTCTTGTATGTCTTACATTTGCTCCCACAGTTGATTTATTCACGCAAACCTGCTTGCCTATTGTAGATTCACTCTTCCCAGCCTGCTGCAAGTCTACAATTTTCTTCCAGTTGTCCTTTGACAGCTCTTTGGTCTTGCCCATGGTTGAGTTTGGAGTCTGACTGTTTGAGGCTGTGGACAGGTGTCTTTTATACAGATAACGAGGTCAAACCGGTGCCATTAATACAGGTAACAAGTGGAGGATGGAAGAGCTTCTTAATGAAGAAGTTATAGTTCTGTGAGAGCCAGAAATCTTGCTTTTTTGTTACTGACCAAATACTTATTTTCCACCACAATTTACAATTAAATTTTTTAGAAATCCTACAATGTGATTTACTTTTTCTCATTTTTCCTCTCAAAGTTGAAGTGTACCTATGATGAAAATTACAGACCTCTCTCATCTTTCCAAGTAGGAGAACTTGCACAATCAGTGGCTGACTAAATACTTTTTGCCCCACTGTATGTCCTGGCTTAGTCCCAAACTAAGTTGTGCTACAAATGTGCTGTTTCTGCAGAACAAGTACTGTTATTTACCACATTAAACTGTGAAGTGAAACTGTGAAACTATTGCTAACCGTGCATCTCACACACACGCCCACGCACCTAAACCTCTTATCTCAACATCTCTGTGTGAGAGAGGGAAAGGTTCATGGTCTTTGATTTTTTTCAGATTTTGTATTTTTTTTTTTACCCTTCTTTGTCTGAGTGAGTGGGAGAGAAACACACAGTGATTGTAGAGTGCATCAAAGCATCACATTATCATACATTTAGATTTTAAGAATACTTTTAGAGAGCACCTAACTTAGCTTTAAAACTCCTAGATAGGAGTTTTATCTTAAGAATGATTCAGAAGCGACCTGAGAGCAACTGTGAGCAAGGAGAAAGCAAAAACTATTATCTCAATGAGGAGCTGGAATTAATGGCTGCTAGGTATGATGCATTCTTTTGAAGACTGTCATTTGATTGCACAAAGGCACACTTAATTAGGGAAATACTGTATAGCCTATTACAAGCCTTTGAAATGACGGGCATAGGCTATTTCTCCATAATTTACACTAATCACACATACACATTTATTTGCCTTATTTTATTAAGTGTATTTACAGTGCTGATATTTTTGTAGCCTACTCAATCTATAGGATAGCCTATGAACTGGTGAAAATGCGGCTTAGCTATTTTCATTGCTGCCGTGTCTAATCTATTTAAGTGATGGCGTTGGTTCATATGTTTTCATTTTTGGTGTTACTGCATTGTTGCGCTGGGTAGGAGATGTGAGCGCATTTGTAATAAAATCAACCACAAACATTATTCCTGCACGATCTAATCAGTAGCGTTTGATTAATTCCATGTTCTTCAGTGTTTGGAGAACATTTCCACTTTCCGAATTTTTCAGCTCTGCTTATGAGATCTCCTGAGCCTCCTAAAAGTCCTCCTCCTTACTCCTAACAGTTTTTCACCTTAGGAGCTCTTTGAGTGGTTAAGATGCTTTATGAATAACTTTTATCCTTACTAGGATCTACTTGTAGCTTTAAGAGGGAAACGCCCACAATTGTGAGAATTTTTTTAGAAACTTCTCTAGGAGAAACTCTTAGCACTAAGAATCTTTCTCAATACAGCCCCTGGAGTGCAGTCACTTTTTAATGCAGTGGATGACTTTCCTCTGAGCATTCACCGAACTGTTGCAACACCGTCTTAGCAATGAAGGTTTTACGGTCTTTGGGATGAACTCAGCAGGGCTCTAACAGCGCTTCAGATCTGATAGTTTGTGCTGATAACACAGATAATGTGGTTTATTACTTGTTAGTGGATATAAAGGAGCATTGAGAGTGTTGTGTAAACGAGGCAGAGCAAACAAGCAGGCAGCTACTTGCAGATAAGAAATGTGTTGGGTTTTGTGTTGGGACAGCTGATTGCAAATGTGTGCTTGTTGGTAAGGTTGGGCCAAGATGAGATGGATTGATATTGCTTTTTTTTGTTTAGAATCAGAGTGGTTAGGACATTTAAACAATATGCCAAAACATTTTTTGTGCTTTACATTTGGCAGCGCATTATTGTGGTATTGCAAATGTGTGTGATGTAGATTTGTTTAATTGCCATTGGAAGTAATAAGTCAGTAAGGAATAGGGATGGACCAGCTCATTATTGGCCATACAGCTCTGTAAAAAATTAGGAGACCATTCTAGATTTGTTTTTGTTTTTTGATCAACATATCTACATGTATGGCAGCAATTCCATTAAATTATCTGATAAATTCCAGCACAGACACATTGTACTTTGAGGTACTGATTAGGTGATCACCTGAAACAAATCTAATTTATTTAGGAAAAGTACAAGACACATGAAAGCTGTGATTGAAATATAGATTTCTGAATTTTCCCAAGTTAAAATAGTAGTACTGTTTTGTTAAAAGCTGAATATAAACTTTTCTTTGTATTGTTATAATAATACAATATTATAATAATATTGTATTAATCAGTGTCTGAAAACACTTCATCTCCTTTGCTATTTTGTTATTTATTCATTCATGTTCTCGACATTGCTGCAAATAAATTTTTATTTGGAATTCGTCAGCAATTCATAGAATAAAATGGGGACTGTGGTAGCCTAGTGGGTAAGGTACGGGACTATGGACCAAAAGGTCCAGGGTTCAAATCCCACCTTCGCCAAGCTGCCACTGTTGGGTCCTTGAGCAAGGCCCTTAACCCACAATTGCTTGGACTGTAAGACTGTACCAACTGTAAGTCGCTCTGGATAAGGGCGTCTGCTAAATGCTGTAAATGTAAAACAGAAGCTGATCATTTTGCAGTGGTCTCTCTATTTTTTCCAGAGTTGTACATTAGACTTGAGTGATACTTGCTGTGAATGTTTTTTTTTTTAAATCAAGTAGCAAGAGTCAGGATAATAATTCAGAAAATGCCAAAAACCTAGTCTTTCAGGTTTTGCAGAGCTCTGAATACCTGTGGTAATTATTAGGGCTGACAGTATTAACAAATTAATAACATTTTTTGTACTTTTTTAATCATATTGTCACTTGACTATGTTGTTTGACAGGATGTTTTTTTCTTTTCTGGTCACGAGGACACACAGGGATCCTGTAAGACAGGGCCCATGCATACACGGGCCGTTCTTCATAAGTAGGGATGCTGTTGTAGGGCTGTGTGATGCCCAACCCAGCCATAAGGCACCCCTGGGACTTGAACCTGGGTCGCTGCAGTAGTGGCCTAGCAAATTGCAGCTGATTTATATGCATTATAGTAACACTTTATTGGGGCATGAAAATGTACCCTTTCAAATAGTTGCAGATTTTTCTTTGTCATTAACGCCTTTGTCTCTTTGCCTTCCCTTTTCAGACACGCCGGATGACTGTTTTGGAAGGAATGGAATTTTAACGATGAATATTTACACATTCTTACGGATTCTGTCACATGACACATGTTCGGTCTCATAAACCGTCGATGGCTGTAAAATAGGTATTTTTCATTAAGAACACGTGACTGTTTTTCTACTTGCGACACGTTTATTGTGGATGTTAAATGTCCACTTGTTCATAAATGTAAATTATTTTGTACTTTACTGATGATTATTATTTATACAGTTGATCCTGAAACGTTATGTACAGCGTCTGCTACGTGTTCGTTTTAAATATTGTAAAAACAAAAGAATAAGTCACTAATATTTTAGTGTATTTAAGTTTTTTCATATGGTTTTATAAATCATATAGACCTTTTATAATAAAATAGTTTGATTAAATCTCTTTTTTTTTATTCTGTATAAATGGCAGCATATTTTTACACCGCAGCAGCGATGCAAATATAAAAATGAATCGACTGTACTGCTGATGTAACATGAATGTAATGTAGAATAAGTACTGTCTGTAACTGTGAAGACTGAAGCACAGCTCATTTAGGAACCATGTGAGTCTTCACCTGAGTCCTACAGCAAACCCTTCTTGGACGTTTAGGCTGCAGTAATCCAACAGTAAAGCAAAGCATCCCGTTTAGACCCCGACTATCCTGGGGGGATAATCAGGGGAAACAGAGTCTATCCAGGAATTCATTTGGATGGTGGTGAGAGTGCTTCTTGGATGAGACACTGGTACATTGCAGTAAGCCATAACATTACAACTACTGACAAGTGAATAACTTTGACAGTGTAATGCTCTGGGCAATGCGCTGCTGGGAAACCTTGGATTCTTGCGTTCATGTGAATGTTACTTTAACATCTACCACCTACCTAAATATTGTTGCAGACCAGGAACTATACCCCTTCATGGCAACATTATTCCCGCGGCAGTGGCCTCTTTCAGCAGGATAATGCACACTGCTGCACTGTGAAAATTGTTCCCCCAGATCTCCATCCTATCAAGTATCTGTGGCGTGTGCTGGACAAACAAGTCTATAACTTGCAGGGTTTAGGATCTGCTGCGAAAGTCTTGGTACCAGAATACCACAGGACACCTTGAGTTCTTGAGGAATTCGAGTTGATGGGTCATAGCTAGGGATGCACCAATGCCACTTTTTTCATTCCGATACCTGATGTTCAAGTATCTGCCATAAGTACTGATAGTCCCAAAAGTTGAATCAGTTCATCTGGACATAAGGTTTTGTGGGAGAAACGTTTCGTCACTTATCTACGTGACTTTTTCAGTCTCAGCTAGTCGGAAAACTTCCCCAGTCGTCTATAAAGCACATTTGCATAATGACCGATACCAGCACCATTACATAACAATGGGACAGGTGATCAGTTTAATATGCAAATTGCCATGGCCATTAATGACAATGGCCATGTGTGCCATTCACACAGGATTGGGGAAGGGCTGCGATGGCGGCTTGTAAGATGGTGAGAGGTGTACTCTGAGGCCCCCTCCTTGGTTCAGGGATGGACGTTCCCTTTTTACAAAAATGGCTTCTTTTACTCCGTGTTCAAACCATCGTTCCTCCCTATCAAGGATCTGCACGTCTTCATCCTTGAGAGTGGCCACTGGCCTGTAGGTGGGTGTAAACCACAGAGTCCTGACCTGATGAGGTAGCTCTTCTATGTTGTGCCATCCGTTTCGGTAGCGGCTGTTTGGTTTCCCCGATGTACAATTCCTGCCAATCTTCCAGGCACTTAACAGCGTACACTACATTACTGTTTGTGCTGGGGGACCCGATTCTTGGGGTGGACCAGTTTCTGGCGTAGCGTGTTTTGGGGTTTGAAAGCCACCAAGACGCGGTGTTTGGAAAATATGCGTCTCAATTGTTCCCATGTTCCTGCCACATATGGAACCACCACTGGTTTACGCACTGTTTGGGTGTCTTACCGGCTTTGACGAATGCCCAGTTCAGATAACCACATTTGCTCTTAGCACAGCCATGTATTTGCCTATAGTACTGTCCTGTATATGTGAAATAGGTGGATTGAAGACACGGAAAACACACCTGGTCCGAGTTAAGGGTGGCCTTAACCTGAGGGGGCCTCAGAGTACACCTCTGACCATCTTACAGCTCCGCTATCACAGCTATTCCCCAGTGCTGTGTGAATGGCACACGTGGTCATTCATGGACGTGGCAGTTTGCATAATAAACTGATCACCGGTTCCATTGTTATGTAATGGTGCTGACATCGGTCATTATGCAAATGTGCTGCATGTAAGATTGGGGAAGTTTTCCAACTAGTTGAGACTGAATAAGTCACTTAAATAAGTGACGAAAGGTTCCTCCCTCAAATCCTTATGTCCAGATGAACTGATTCAACTTCTGGGGTTTTCTCACCTGGATTATTGAGTATGCATTAAGACAAGTACCGATACCAACTCTGTTTAACGTAACTACTTGATAGGTGTCTATAAATCCTGATATTTATAGTGATCCACCTTTTATAGATTGGCGTGCCTTTATTTTGGTAAAAGCAGTGTTTTGTAGCCCATATAAGATATAATAAGCTTGACATTGTAGTGTTTACTGGTTGAGTTTGTGAAGTTTTAGCCATGAGCCATGAAAAAAGAAATTCAGTAATAATGCACTATCAAGCACAAGTAGGGACGCATAATCTTACGAAGTTTTTTAATTGTTGGTTAGATTTACATTTCAGCCACCCCTCAAAACACTGACGTTACAGATTTTGCAGAAGGCATTTTGCTACTGCTATTCAGAAGCGAGAAATAATCCCACACCACGGACATGCTGCTGCTCATAGGAGGACTTACACAAATATTAGACAGGTAGTTTTTAATGTTATGACTGATACGTAAAGACATGCGAGCAGTGATCCTGCTAGAACAAGACACATTGCCTCTCATTCTTGGAGCACATGCATTCCAGCACCTATGTGTGTGGATCCAGCACCTCTGCATTTTCATATATAAAACAAAATGAAAATGAGCAATATTAATAAACTGTAACTAAATGGTACTTGTTTGTGTGTAACCTCCTTTCCAAAAACCCAAACGCCCATTTTCTTTGATGGTAACTGGCGTAATTAGATCATCAGTCACACGCTCACGCTTCAGGAGAGGTTGGTGAAAAAAAGACAACATAGTTAAGACCATGTAAGTATTTTTCATTGATGTAGATATTCCATTTTGAAAGGTATTGTATTACATGTTAAATTAAATCGTGTATATTCGTTCCGGGACCTTTTTACTTGATGCCCACTACATTTATATTTACAGCATTTAGCAGACACCCTTATCCAGAGCGACTTACAATTGGTACAATCTTACAATCCAAGCAATTGTGGGTTAAGGGTCTTGCTCAAGAACCCAACAGTGGCAGTCTGGCAGAGGTGGGATTTGGTCCTTCTGGTCCAGAGTCCAGTACCTTAACCGTTAGGCTACCACTATCCCCACTATATGTCAGTATACTGGAACAAAAAAAATTATAGGTGATAAATTCTGAAAACATATTTGGATTCAATGTGCAATTCATTAATCACCAAAAAAAACTTTAATTTGTGTGTATTTGGAAGTTTGATGTGGATCATCTTCCTTATGGAAGATCTGACCACAGACCAGTGGTTGTGTCATGATGTCATGGGTTCCACGAAGGTTCCTGGAGACATTGGATGAAAAATGGCTCCATAATGTCACTGATTCTCCACCATACTTAAAAGTGGAGATTAGGTTTTTTTTATAATCACCGCAATTTTTCCAAAATACAACCATGGTACAACAGAGTAGAGAACATCCAATGAGCCCATGGTCAAGCTTTTGGAATCATCACACTTAGATGATGTTCATCCAGCTTAGTTTGTACTACATTGTAAATAAACAAATAACAGATTAGACACCAAACATTAATTCATTCATTCATTGTCTTTTCCGCTTATCCTAGTCAGGGTCGTGGGAGAGCCAGCGACTAGGCAAAAGGAACAGGGTGCCAATCCATCGTGCACACACTAAGTGGCACTTTGGAAACACCAGTTACTTAACCCACGTCTTTGGAATGTGGGAGGAAACTGGAGTGCCCGGAAAAAGAACCCACACAGACACAGGGAGAACATGCAAACTCCACACAGGTGGAGCCCAGGGTTGTGAGGCAAAAGTGCTAACCACGCTGCCACCAGACACCAAACAATTTTTGGGTCCAGGGTTCAAATCCCACCTCTGCCAAGCTGCCACTGTTGGGTCCTTGAGCAAGGTCCTTAACCCACAATTGCTTGGATTGTAAGATTGTACCAATTGTTAGTCGCTCTGGATAAGGGCGTCTGCTAAATGTTGTAAATGTAAATGTAAACAAAATGGGGACGTTATACAAGGAAAATGTACAGATAGACCAAGAAGACATCAAAGTGTCAGGATTGTTTAGTCAAAAAACTAAATAATATGCCAGAATGTTCAGCTATTAAACAAACAAATGTCTGGTTTAATACCTATGTTGTGTTTATTTGCTGCCAAGTTAAAAAAAAAAAAACCCTGGGTGAAATGTGAGATTCCATAATTTTGTCAGGGCTTGTAACCAACATAACCTGTCAAACCTGCACTCGCTCCTCTCTCTCTTCCTGGACTATTTCCAACCTAGACATGTTGAGCCTTGTGCTCCACCTACACTATATGGCTAAAAGTATGTAAATATCTCTTCTCAGCCACATGCGGTGCTAACAGTTTAATACAATGAAGAAAATGGAATCTCTGTACTTCCAACAGTGGAAGTAAAATAGATCATATACTATGACATGTTCATGTTTCCACCTCCAATATATCAGTTTATCAACTTTCTGCTCTACCCTAAAGTCTATAAAAATGGTTCACCGGCATTGGTGGAAAGCTTGTCTGTTATGGATCCACTGGATCTGACTAAGGCGAGAATGGAGAACCCAAGATGCAGAGCCACAGGCAGACAACGACGTAGTAGCGAAATATACAAATTTATTTACAATATGCACAAGGCAAAAACAAGGTGAACTGAAAGTCTCAAAATATCGAAATGAAAACCAGAGGCCAGTTGAGTCCAGGGACCAGGAGAGAAGTCTGTCCACAGTGTAGCCTGGGCGGCAGCGAGAGAGCTGGGAAGACCAAGGGCTGAAAAGAATCCAGAAACTGAGGGTAAGTAACAGTAACCAAAACAACTAGTGGCATGGGAGCCGAAAATAAACACTGACAACCCAGAACGAGCAAACAGAGAAATAAGACTGAAGCTATATGGCCCGAAGAGGAGACTGGTTTAATCTGAGAAACATGGAAACAAGGGTGAATATGCATATGACGAGGAAGTTTGAGGCAAACAGAAGACAGATTAATTACCTTGTCGATGAGAAGCGTAGGGCCAACTGCCTGGACTCAGCTCTAAGGGGGATGTTCTGTGCCGAGAGCCAGACAGACTGACCAGGAGTGTAGACGGGAGCTGGTCTTCTACGGTGGTTGGCCGTGCACTGGATGGTGTCGCGGGCCTTGAAGAGGGCTTCCTTCACCTGCGGCAGAGATGGAGCTGGACAGAGGGGACCGCCACCTCAGCTTCAAGGTCCAGGAAGAGCAGAGGTTGGTAGCCAAGGGAGGCCTCGAAAGGGGAAAGGCCGGTGGAGGAGTTGGTGAGCGAGTTATGGGCGTATTCAGCCCACGCCAACTGAGAGCTCCACTTCCTATGGTCTTTGGTGGTAAGGCAGCGTAGTGAGGCTGTCCAATGATGCTCCCCCTCTCAAAATCTGTCAACTGAGCAAAATGTCTTTAAGCGAGTTTTAGAGGCACGTCTAGCAGTCAACAATCTCTCAACAAGAGGTACACTACCCAAATGTAGCATCAGAGAGCCGTTATATAGGGCAGTGGGGATATTTATATGCCATTTATATGGCACGTTTATGCCCTCTTGTGGCAAGACACAGTTTTGGGGGGTCTTGTTTTTCTTCTGTTTTTGTTGTGGCTAAAGATGAGTAGAACAAACCATCATGTACCCACCATGTCATGTATGTGTACCTCTTGCTCTCAATAAAAGACATCCAGTTTCAAAAATCGGGATGTTAGAATGGCTTTTTAAAGAAATATTTTTACCTTTTGACTTTTAAGTACATTTAGTAGCATGTATTTTATAGCTACGTCTAATTGAGTAAATATGGAAACAATACATCAACTCTTGAGTATTTTTTTAAATCTGGTTAGTAGTTCTTTTACTTAAAAACTTCTGTACTTCTGCCATCTTTGGTTAAACGGTTATAAGTGGTTATCTACAACATATAGCTATGAGCTATCATGACCTTGCATGCAGCAAGGCTAGCTTTCTTTTAAATATTTGCAGATGTCCATTAGTCCATGCGAAAAAACGAAGGAAACTGTCTCTGACTGAAAGCGTTAGCCGCTCAAGCTTTTAGAAAGATGCTGGGGCGTCATGAGAAATTAATTTACGTGGCATGTCCAGTGCTTCTGCTCAGAAATCCAGGATTCTGGCGTGGAACAGCAACATTTTACTGGGCCACCTCTGGGATAGTCTTAACTTAAAATGAAGAAAACTGTATTACCATATTACATTTACAGCATTTAGCAGGTGCCCTTATCCAGAGCGACTTACAGTTTATACAATCTTACAATCGTGGGTTAAGGGCCTTGCTCAAGGACCAAACAGTGGCATCTTGGCAGAGGTGGGATTTGAGTCCAGTACCTTACCCGCTAGGCTACCACAGTCCCATATTCGTGTTTATGAATGGATTCACTGAGGACTTGCACAAGAATTGATTATTAGCCAACTCTGTTGCAAAAGCAACATTTCTCTTTGGAGATTATTGTAGGTTGTGCACATAATAAACTAAGTTACATTAAAAAAGGAACTGACCCGACTGCGAGTTGCCCATATATGAGAAATGGCTGCATACATGTGTTTTCGACGTTTTTCTTATCATTTGAGAAGGGGAACTCTGTGGCTTGTGAGACGTGTAGGTGATATTTAGTGCAAAAAAATGGGGGAAATCTCATACAGGTACAAAAAGACACCGTCGCAACCTTCAGAGTTAGAGAACACATCCTGAGATGTTATTTCATTATGCACCTAGAGTAGACTTAACGAATCCTCTCTAATCACAATCGATGGTTAGATGTTATCGCTAGAAAACGACGCAATCGGAAAAGTTTGTTTATCTGTCCGTCAGGGGCCATGGTGTCCTCTGACGCGGGCTCGAGTCACTAATGTTCCTCTTTCTGCGAGGAAAAAAACAGACGTGTACACAACCGGATGCGCGGTTTTGGTTTTAACTCATAGCCAGACAACCCGGAAAAAGCCATGCCACTGCTATCGTGCGCTAACGCTAACGCTTCGTGCCTTTGTCCAAAACCCGCGTCTAAAATCCTCTGCACCATGCAACGCATCTCACAATCTGACGCCTTTTGAGAGAACAGCAGGAGGACCCGGAACAATACGAGGACACAGCCGGTGAGTCGCACCCTCCATTGTTGGGTTTTTTGAGGATCGGATTGATATTAAGGTGTGGCAGCTTTGCGTAACGCACAACTCGTTTTAAGTGTTTCTTCAGCAACTCCAGCAGTCCCTATTCCCAATCCCGTGCGGTGACGTCACTAATCCACCTCCTCTGCCTCTCCTCTGTTAATATGGAAGCACTTGTTGCTGCTGGCTACAGGTGCTAAAAGTCTCAGAGGAGCCCTAGCTTCTTAGTACCTCAGGCTAGATGGTTACAAAAACACAGAATAGTGACTTGTAGGACAGCCTGTAAAGAGATGAAGCATATTTACACTACAACTTCGTGTTAATAGACTACAAGGGTTCACGACTTGGGTGGTAGAGCGGGGTGTGGTGCGGTATGGTGCGGTGTTTCCCCCTGCACTATCACACCCTCTAAACCTGGTTAGACTTCTTTTAAACCAAGCTTAAAGATAGAGCAGTTATGCTGATGACTATAACCACAGTCTCGTACGTTGAACGTAATGCACAGCCTGTAAACTTATAACGACATTTCAGGATGCTTCCTGGTTGGCGTGCGGAAAATCGTTCACCACTGTCTGGCAGTGTCCCAAACCACACAGCCCAGGAAAAAATGTACTGTGAAATTTGGCATAGAACCATTAAGTGGCCAAATTACCACCAAAATTCATAGTACAACTGTGAAATAATTCATGGTCAGTTCATAGTCCACCAGGTTTACAGTTGTACTATGAAATTTGACAGTAGAACCATGAAGTGGCCAAACTACCATCAAAAATTCATAGTAGAACTGCGAACTACATGGTGAAACCGTGAAAGTTCACATTAAAACTGTCAAGCAGTTCACAGTTTTAATATGAAAATTCACAGTACATTTTTTCCTGGGACCCTGTGTAGGAGTGAACTTGTGACTTAATCCCAGGGGTGTCTTGAGACCCACTTTAAAGTCGCAGAGGTAAAAATTCTATTTTGTCCTGGATTGTTGAGCAGAAGTACAGGCACTACATTTCCAATAATGCCCCAGCTGATATTTAAAAGCGAGAGTAAGGAACGTCCGCAAATTTTTCAAAGAAAGTCAGCCATGGTGCAGGCAAGCTAGTGATATCTCATAGCTGTTTGTTTGGACTAGCCACTTACGTCCATATTACCTATCAAAAGTACATGTTAAACCACTAAAGCAAAGGCATCAGTTATATTAGGATAAACAAAATGAACGCAGTTCAAATAATGTGTTCATTTCTCTTCCATGGCGTCATCCTGTAACGCCCACTTTAGCGTTAAATCATTTAATCTATTAATCTTATTAGTCATTCATTCACTTTCTCATCTGCTTGAACATGATCAGGTCACAGGAAAGCCGGTGCCTAGCCAGTAGCACAGGGCACAAGGTAGGAGCAATCCTACACTGAGTGCCAATCCATCGTAGGGCACACTCACTCACACACTAGGGTCACTTTTAGAGACTCTAGTTAGCCTAATGCACATCTCTTTGGACTGTGTGAGGAAACCAGAGTACCAGGAGTAAACCCACATGAACACAGGGAGGACCCAGACCACTCCACCTGGGACTGAACCCAGGACCTTCTTGCTGTGAGGCGACAGTGTTACCCATCGTGAAGTCCTATCTTATTAATCACTTAATCTTATTTTGTATGCACAGTTGTGCACCTATGACCGATTGGCAAGCAGGGGGGTACAGCTGTGCCCCTCTAAATTCTGTGTGCCCTAGTATGCCCCTGCTTAATCCCAGTAACGGAGTGTGACATTGCAAATCGCTTCATCTTTCATCTTGTGACATAGTGAGCACTTATTGTGTGGTGCTAGTACTCTAGTAGGATATGTGATTATGGGCATGCTCAGATGTTCAGGGTTTACTTACACCATACTTTTAGTTCAAGAAACGTAGGTAGTGGTTAAAGAACTGGACTATTGATTAAAAAGTCCAGGGTCCAAATCCCAACACTGTCCAGGGCCTCTTGGGCCCTTGAGCAAGACTCTGAAGCTGCCACTTGCTTGAATTGTGCCATGCATCAGTTGTGAGACACTGTGGATGAGTGTATCTCCCAAATGCCTAAATGTAAATGTATAACACATTCAAAATACTAATAGAAGTTCCTATTGAATATATATCTAGTGTGCTATTTAGTATGGCGGCATGAATTTGTGGTTGTGCAGCCAAGCTCAGTGGTTCACACAGTGGAACTAATTAGCCACAGAGAAGTTAAAAACTGTTTTGCATAGCATGTAAACAGAACGAGCAAATTCGAGCTACTTCCTGGGAGGAAATCAAGTGACAGGTGAAGATGCGCTTGTAGGTGCAATATCTACTAAGCTGTAGTAGTATGCTGGTTTGAAAGTGGCTCCTTCCAATCTTGCAGTTAAGCAGCTCAGTGTTAAATAGGAGCACACTAACTTTGGTGGTTATTACAATGGGTTTATAGAACTTAAACTAGCTACATGAGCTAAACCTGTTGTGCACAGTTATGTTAGGATGCCTCCTTGTTGAAATGCTGCATACATTGGCTGTGTTCCAAATCACATGTCCTGGAATACAGAAAACCTGTGTTCAGAACAGAGGAACCTCAGTCTTCTCATTTGGTCTGGTAACTATAGAAGCATGTGTTGCTTGGTACAGGTGATAAACAGTATGCCACACTCTTTAGTACACTAAACTGTTGTGCAGTAGTCTATGGACAAACCCGTACCAACAGTTAAGCTTAGTCATCCACAGAGTAGTGAGCATAAAAGTCTTTATAAACTATTTTGCATAGCTTGTAATAGGCTGTGATGGAAGATTCCTACGATAATGTGTTATGCAAAGTCAATGCCCATGTTCAAAATGTGTTTCTTTGTTTGCTTTTGTTGGTAACCCCAGCTTTAGTGGTCAGGGGTTATATTTGTTGAATCTCTAACTAAAAAGAAGTTAACACAGTATTTACAGGAAACCAGCTTGACATCAGATTGGAAAAGTGAAACCATGAAAAAGACAGATTAGTTCTGAGACCTAGTGTATCATCTAGAGAGCTGCCCAAGCAGTCGCTGACTGCTGCTTCATATCTGTATCCTCTGTATCTGTTGTATCTGTATCCTTTTCCCATCTTTGCTGGTGGGAAGATGATTCAGTACTTCAGACATGGCCAGTTATGTCTGAGGGAGGAACTGCCAAGACTCGGATCTCCACAGTCATGAGCTATTGTATTTGTTCACTGTGCCAACCACAGTCTGGGTGCTTATCCCACAGAATTTGGCAAGGGTTGAAAGTCATGTCTGAACATGATATGCGGCCTGGCTGGAAGCCACCACCAGGACTCGAACCCAGGTCCTAGGAGTGGTGAGCAAGTAGACCGCTTTGTCGTTGAGCACCAGAAACTATTGAAATATTACATATTACTGATTAATTATGATTCAAGCATGTACAGTACTATGCAAAAGTCTTAGGCCACCATTAGATTTGTTGTTTTAGCAGTGTCATATTGACCATATATAACACATTGTCGAAGATTGGACTCAAGAATTTCAAACTTGGATTTGTCACTCCACAGTTTCTCTTTTCTCTTTTCCATTTCCTGTATTCTCTGGTTGTGTTCTAATAAAGAGACTGAGAAATAATCATATAAGGTCATTATACCATTATAATGCTAAAACAATGATTTATCTAATCTAATGGTGGCCTAATACTTTTGCACCTACTGTATTTCTTCAAGGAAGAAATTATGTGCTAATTAGGTGGGGCAATTTCACTTGCTAGCGAAACAAGCTGATTTATCAGAAATAATTAAACAATAATAACAATATTTACAGTCGTGCTTGAAAGTTTGTGAACCCTTTAGAATTTTTTATATTTCTGCATAAATATGACCTAAAACATTATCAGATTTTCACACAACTCCTAAAAGTAGATAAAGAGAACCCAGTTAAACAAGTAAGACAAACATATTGTACTTGGTCTGTATACTATGGGACTGTGAGTCATTTTCCTTTAGAATTATCTGATAGAATTCAGAATTCATTGTTCCATCAATGATGGCAAGCCGTCCTGGCCCAGATGCAGCAAAACAGGCCCAAACCATGACACTACCACTATTATGTTTCACAGATGGGATAAGGTTCTTATGCTGGAATCCATCCTTTCTCTAAACATAACACTTTTCTTTTAAACCAAAAAGTTCTATTTTGGTCTCATGCCTCCACAAAACATTCTTCTAATAGCCTTCTGGCTTGTCCACATGATCTTTAGCAAACTGCAGACGAGCAGCAATGTTCTTTTTGGAGAGCAGTGGCTTTCTCTTTGCAACCCTGCCATGCACACCATTGTTGTTCAGTGTTCTTCTGATGGTGGGCTCATGAACATTAACATTAGCCAATGTGAGAGAGGCCTTCAGTTGCTTAGAAGTTACCCTGGGGTCCTTTGTGACCTTGCCGACTATTACATGCCTTGCTCTTGGAGTGATCTTTGCTGGTCGACCACTTCTGGGGAGGGTAACAATAGTCTTGAATTTCCTCCATTTGTACACAATCTGTCTGACTGTGGATTGGTGGAGTCCAAACTCTTTAGACATGACTTTGTAACCTTTTCCAGCCTGATGAGCATCAACAACTCTTTTTCTGAGGTCTTTAGAAATCTCCTTTGTTTGTGCCATGATACACTTCCACAAACATGTGTTGTGAAGAGCATATATTATTAATATTAGATCATTTTCCTCAATAAATAAATGATTAAGTATAATATTTTTGTCTACTTTGTTTAACTGGGTTCTCTTTATCTACTTTTAGGACTTGTGTGAAAATCTGATGATGTTTTAGGTCATATTTATGCAGAAATATAGAAAATATAGAAAATACATATCTTTACATTTAGGATTTTTTCACTTCTAAGATGTCATTATTCATAATTCTTAACATTTCATAATGGAACTAGGATGCAGTACCCTTTACATCATACCAGTAGTATTCACCTTAAAATGCTTGTTAAGAACTGGTTTGTAGAATGCCATCTAAAACTGTTTTGAATAGCCTGTAAGCAAATCAGGTAAGCAAATATAGACCACTCCCTAAAGGTGGTGGGCAGGTCAAAATCTGTACATAACAAGTTGTAAGCAAGAGAGGAATAGCAAAGGAAGTCACAGAGACTTTGACTACTTTGAACTGCCACTGTGACGGTAAATTAGCAGCTCAACTAAATGTCTAATTTATGCAGGTCAACTAAATGTCTTGTGTCTAATTCTATGCTTAAACACCTTACACTGAACATATTATGTTGTTTACAACATACCACACACTTTCTTTATATTTGACTAGACAAGGATTTGTTGTCCGGTCTTACCAGGAGGAGGATGGTTTCCCAGTTGGAGTCTGGTTCTTCTTAAGGAAGATTTTCAAGCCATGGTCACCTCTGGGGGTCTAGAAGCTGCTTTGTTAGAAGCTCTGTGTTAATGAACTGCATTAATGAGTAATGGGTGGTAAATAAAAATGTGAACAGTGCAATGAGTGAGTCGTGATCTAAAGAGACAATGTCAAAAAAGATAGGAAAGCCCTCACTGTGATTGTTATAACAGCAGACTCCTAGATCGTCAGCTCAAACTGTTTTGCATAGCCTATAAGCAAATTGCGGGATGCTTCCTGGATGACAAGCGGAAAATTCTTCTCTGCTTACGCTGACTACATCCCAAGCTGTAGAGATACTGCAAGAGTTACAAACCTGGTTACTGAAGTGGAAGGAATGAATGACTGGTTTAGAGTGGACTGTTTGGTTCTAGTGCACTTCCGTGATACGAGGTAGCTCTCATTTCCTGTCAGTATAAAATGTAAGTATTTAATTTCATATGTTACTATCCTACAGGTTCTAGCCTGTTTAGTGTAAGAATATAGTGCATAGGGAATGGTTTGAAATGGTAGTAGCATGAAATCGTACATTTATCTGGGTTGTTCACCTTGTTGCATACACCCATCTGTTGTGAACTTTTACTGTTTGTACTTTTATTTTGCCTTACGTGGCACTGGATAGTGCAGGGACAATTCACTAGTCCATCACTGTGCTCACAAGGTTCGAGTCCCAAGGCATCACACATTCATGACTGGTCATACCCGAGAGACAGGGGATCATCCCTCGGCACTGTGCCAAGAGACTGTGCCAGGCACTGCGCACAGGCGCTGGACCCCCTGGTTCTGACCAGGAAAAAGAAAAAAAATGTAACTCATACATTTGCAAGTTTTGTCAGCGAGGATAAATAGTAAATAAAATATTCTATCGACAGTCACATGACCAGATCGTCAGCATTGGCCATCTAGTTTTTCACTGGCAAAATATGCACAACATATGCAAATGAAGGAAATAGGTGCACACTTGAAAATGTCCTATTGCTAAACCAACCAGAATTGTAAAGAACCTGTCTGGAAGTGTATTTTGGCCCCACCACAGAGTGGAGGAAATCTCTACAAGGAGGTTGTAGGGTTGCAGTAGCGTCTTGGGGTCACAAAGTCTGCATCTCTACTGTGGTAGCCTAGCAGTTAAGGTACTGGACTATGGACCAAAAGGTCCAGGGTTCAAATCCCACCTCTGCCAAGCTGCCACTGTTGGGTCCTTGAGCAAGGCCCTTAACCTACAATTGCTTGGATTGTAAGATTGCATCAATTGTAAGTCGCTCTGGATAAGGGCATCTGCTAAATGCTGCAAACGTAAATCTCTACACTTAGATACAACCCCCATGCCAGCAAACAATGTGGGAGGTGTGACAGAAGTAAGCATTTTCATTCATCCACCTACTGGAGGGCTGACTGGGACCACTCCTAAGGTCAGATGAAACAGAAATAGTGGCAACAAGCATTGAGGTTGGATTTGGCGTAAAAACATGGGACCACAATAAATATCCTAATCCCGATTGTTAAGTGTGGTGAAAAAGGGGTGGGCAGTCTTTCAAAAATATCCTATCACCAATGATAGCGACAGTTATTTTTCCCATTGGATTGAAATACTTATACTTACTTAACAAACAAAAAAGAACAGAATTAAGTGGCCACATAGTATAGTATATTTCTAGTAGTATATTTTTACATCAACTTTAATGAAGTGCACTTTACAGAAAACGTAACCAGTTTTTAAAAAAAATCATGTTATGCAATACTGTGCAAAAGTCTTAGGTCACCATTAGATTTGCTATTTTAGCTATGGTATAATGACCATATGTAACATATTGTCGATGATCGGACTCAAAAGTTTCAAACTTGGATTCGTCACTCTATAATACGTTTTTCTACTGATACTCTTTCCAATCTTTGTGAGCTTTAGCATTTTTTAGCCTTTTCATCCTGTCCCCTGTAGAAAAAGTGATTTCTTGGCTGCTACCCCATCTAAAAGACCATTCCTAAAACAATGGTATTTTTTTTTAATACCATTGCTAAAACAATGGTCTTTCTAATCTAATGGTGGCCTGATACTTTTGTACAGCACTGTAGGTTTCCACAAGTAATAAAAATTAAATGTGGTTCTAAAGTCCAGCTAGACCGTAAATCGAGGCACACTATTCCAAAAATTGTTTATTTTGGATTTGATCATCTTTCTGCATTTTATGTACATTTGAAATTGTGCAGTGTTAGACAAATTTTTATGTCTCGGTGAATAGAGCCCACCCAGTATGGGCTGTTATTGGTTTAATCATGTGTCTGTCAGGGAAAAATGAGCTGGACTAGTGAACAGTGTCACAAGAACGGTCAAAGCTATTAAAACATCTTGAGATGGCATGTCAGCATTTTCAGCCCAATGTGTTTAGGTTGACCTTTCTTGTGACCTCTCTGTTAGGGCAGCTTGGAGAGATTTTAAGGGTTCACAATCTACAACTGTCATATCACGTAGCTCTGTGGTGGAGGAACTGTAATGTAGCAGCACTGTTTTTCCTCCAGTGGCACTAGGAACCTTGTTAGCAGGTTCTGGTTGGATTGTGTTGTTGGGCTATTGCTTACTTTATATTTACATTTACAGCATTTAGCAGATTGCAACGCATCCAGAGCGACTTCTTACAATTGATACAGTCTTCAATCCAAGCAATTGTGGGTTAAGGGTCTTGCTCAAGGACCCAACAGTGGCAGCTTGGCAGAGGTGGGATTTGAACCCTGGACCTTTTGGTTCAAAGTCCAGTACCAAAAGGTCCAATACTGCTAGGCTACCACAGTATTTAACCACAAATATTTAACTTGGACTTACATATACATCAAGTCACTGATGTATATAGCAGCTTTCATTCAAGTACAGTACTGTGCAAAAGTCTTAGGCCACCATTAGATTAAATATACTATTGTTTAATTGTATAGTGACCATATATAATTATAAAAAAAATTATAATCTCTTTTTTTAGAACACAACAGGAAAATACAGGATATTAGTATGCAGTATTAAAAAAACATGTCTATAGACTACAATGGCAAATATTTAGTGTAACCTCCATTTAAACTTGAGCGGCTTCATCGGGATGCCAAGTTGACCCTTCTACTCTCCAAGGAAGCTTGATCAGGACGAGTCTTTTTGAAAGCGTAGCACCCCAGAAAACACTTTTTCAGAAGGGGAAAAGAGTATCATGGAGTTATAAATCCATATTTGAAATTTAGTTGTTGACAGTATGTTATATATGGCCATTATACCATTGCTAAACCAATGTAATAGTGGCCTAAGGCCTTTGCACAGTGCTGTGGCTCAGAGGGCCAGATGTTTGGAGTACAGCTTGGATTTTACCTGCATGCATTTGCACACTTGTATGTGTGTTTATGTTTAGGCGTTAACAGATTGCTTTGTGTGCTTCCGCTAGAGGTGGGACATGCCTTACCTGGACAGACAGAATCGTGTCTGTGGATTTTTGGACATAGAGGAGAATGAGAACAGTGGCAAGTTTTACCGGCGCTACTTCATCCTGGACACGTCACAGAATTCTCTCCTCTGGTACATGGATAATCCACAGGTAATGCTACCAGTAATATTGCAAGAGCATGTCTGTATTACTCAGTACGTCCATTTAATTTCAATGGGTGATTTTTAATAGTTTCTAAATGTAACGCAACCTATGTATGTGTGCATATTTCTCTGAGAGCAGAATTTGCCAGAGGGAACAGACTGTGTGGGAAGTTTGCGACTAAGTTACATATCAAAGGTAAATCATTTATGTTAGACATCAAGTCAATGTATAGCTGTTACAAACCTCGTGTAACCATTGCATGAATAAGAACATAGCACATGAATTGATTAAGCCTCTTGCATAGAGAGGCGGGCATATGGCGGACAGCAAGGTAAATTGTGTGGCCTTTATGAATGACATGGATTCTCCATTATTGCAAAATAAAATGGCTCTAATCTTCATCCAAGTCTAAAAAATTTTTTCTAAAATAATAACACACAATCGACTGCACGTTTGTGCCTGAAAACCTAGAGTAATTTCCTCTTTCGCATCGTTACTCAGCGATTTTATTTCCGGTCCAGACTGGCCAATTTTCTGTCTCTCCGCTGAGAAATTAAGGCAGATGATGACCTACTTTTTATACCAAACTCAGTGCGTGCTTTGAACTTTTAGTCCTGTCAGATGCACCTCTCGGTAATCTACTAACAGATGTTGCTAAGCATTAGGGGGGAAAGAAAGGGAAAGCTTTTTGCAAACTGTTTTTCACCTCAATTGATTTCCACATCTATAAATCTAGGCTTTTACAAAGAGGCACTGCGCTGTTTAAAGGGACTGGGTGTTGGCGAAGACTTCTATTCTGTCATACTTGCGGGCGAAAGAGGAGAGAAATTCAATAAAATTAAAAATGCAATAAAACAGACAACACCGGTGATTCAAAGGGTGGGGTTTAGTGGGATCTACAGAGTGGAGAGCATTATTTTGTATTTAAATATGACAATTTATCAGCTCCACTTCCAAAACGATGCCAATTTGTAGGGCTACAATTACAGACTGTAGACAGACATCTGTTTCTCTCCATTTTACTTTGTTGCCCCTTTTACTCTGCTGTGTAATGGTCCAGGGACCCCCACAGATCACGGTACTATTTGGGTGGTGGATCATTCTGGCATCACGCTAGAGTTGTTCAAAACCTGTCACTCACTGTGCCACTTTATATACAATCTCCCGTATTGCCTCCATCTTGTAGATGTAAAGTCAGGAGACAGCAGATCATCTGGTGTACAGTTTGTGCTAGTTCATCCTCAGATAACAGATGAGGTCAGAGGAATTGCTGTGGACTATGACGTTGCAGAACATTGTGATCTGTAGTGCGACAGGGAACAGGTAGAAGAGTACTTGAGAGCGTGGAGGTATAATCTGGAGGAAAGGAGAGGAATGAAAGGTCAACTGTAGAGACAGAATACATGTGTTGTAAATGAAAGGGAGGCAGGTGGATTGGAAACAGTTCAGGCTACATGGAATCAGTGGTCACAAAGGTCCAGGGGAGTTCAGGTACTTGGGATCAACTGTCCAAGGGAATGGGGAGTGTGAAAAAAGGAGGTTTACAGAAGAGAGTACAGGCAGGATGGAGTGGGTGGAGAAGAGGTCGGAGTTGCTGTGTGACAAAAGGGTCTCGTCGCAGCAAAAGTGAAAGGAAAGGATTTATAATAAGAGAGTAGTGAGACCAGCCTTGTTGTATGGCTTCGAGACAGTGGCACCGACAAAGAGACAGGAAGCAGAGCTGGAGGTGGCAGAACTTAAGATGTTGAGGTTCTCTTTAGGAGTGTCTAGGGTGGACAGGATTAAGAATGAGATCATCAGAGGGACAGCACAGGTTGGAAAATTGGGAGACAAAATTCGAGAGGGAAGACTGAGATGGTTTGGACATGTGCAGAGGAGGGACAGTGGATATATTGGTAGGAGGATGTTGGAGATGGAGCTACCAGGCAAGACACGGAGAGGAAGACCAAAGAGGAGTTATTTGGTTGTGGTAAATGAAGATATGCAGGGAGTTGGGGTGACAGTAGAGGACGTGGAGGACAGGGTGAGGTGGAAACGTTTAACTCGCTGTGGTGAACCCTGATAAAGGGAGAAGCCGAAAGAAGAAGAAGAAGATCCTCTAGTCCTTCATCAGTGCTGCCTACAGGATGCTGGTGGCTGGACATTTTTGGTGGGTAAATTGTATTCAGTCCCGCAGTGACACTGCGGTGTATAAAACATTATTGTCAAATAGTACCTGATCTGTGGTGGTCCTGTGGGGGTCCTGATCATTAGAGAACAGAATGAAGGGAACTAACAGAGTATGCAGAGAAACTGTAAGTGCGGAACTAGAAAGTGCATCTATATTGTAGATGGAACTGATAAAATGTATAATGAGTCTAGAAATAAGGAGGTGATTGGTGAGTGTATTCATTAAGGTTTCTGAAATAATTACCAGTTTTATCAGCCATTTACATGTAGAAACATCCAACATCCAAACATCCATGTTCATAGAGAATAAAAGACAATGTATTTAATGGAAACTGGAGAACTGAATGAATGAAAGAAACTGCTTATTTGAAGTTCCTTTGTTTCTTTTAGGCTTATTTCCATAAACCTGTTGCTTGTTTCGCTGTTAGATTCTGGCAACCCTGGAATTAAATGCAGCATTTTTTGAGAGACTCTGAAAATCCAGTACATGCTCAAGGGAATGAAGTTGTATTATTTAATTATTAATGCTTGAAGTGCACGTCACATCCTTGGTTGGTTGCAGTGTAGAAATCCGATTAATGCCTGAGTCATGTAAAGCCAAAGCTTTCCCATTATCTGGTCCCCAAGTGCATGTACACTCATTGATCGGAGTACTAACAAAATCTGCAGTTATTGGGTTATTAAATGCATGTAAATGTATTCAGTGACCCCTGTCATTATCTTAAATGGTCCACGTCCTGTGACCCTGAACTGGAAAAGCATTCAAAGAGACCTCACAGGCGAACAGTTGGATGCATTCAGAACTGCTGTCATTCTCGTCTGTTTTCTTATCCCTTTCTTTGTTTACAGGTTAGCGAAGCTTCAGCCAAGCAGAAGCCTAAGACAGAGTACTGTTTTGGTGAGTGCTAGCTTATTATGTCTGATTTTTCAAATGTTGCTACATAAATAACCTTTGTTTCTATACACAGTGATAAATGCTTTGTCTCGACGGTACTTCTTCCAAGCCAATGATTCTCTGGACTTAAAAGATTGGGTCATTGCCCTGAATAAGGCCACCAAAATTACAGTAGGTCCAAACACACACACACACACACAAACACACTACTCACTACTCTCGCCTGTAGCGTAAAACTATTAGTTAATAGAGTAATAATAGTTCAACTATAACAGAGTATAATAGTTAGGGTACATTTCAGAAGCCTGGAGTGAGCCAGGAGATTGATTAAAGCAGAAGAGCAGATTATTATTAGAGATCAGGTTTGTTGAAGGCAGCAATGACTCAGACTCAGCAGTTTGTAAGGACTTCACAGTAGGAAGTGAAGGGCTGATTTGAATGAGGTTCCCGAGCTTTGGAGGATGTAAGCATGCCCATATGTGTGTACCCTTCCTGTTTTGTTCGAATCAGTGTTCTATCTGTGGCGTTTGTGGTCAAATTTGGCCGCTTAAAACCGGTTGTAAAGTGTGTTAAAACATTTATCACTGACATTAGCAACCCCTTTCCTATGCATTATCACAAAATTTGCACTTGCCTACAATTTCATTCTTGCTCTGTGGACAGTCCGACTATCAGATCTGATCAGGCAGGCCTGAAAAGTTAGATTAATAACAATCACATCCTTTTAAGACCTTTAGACCTGACCAGCCATTGATATTACAAATTTGAACAAATACAAATACCAAAAATGGCCAAAATTAATCCAAACATAGTAGCAATAACACAATAACCACTAGATTTTGGCACGACTGTGAGGTTGGGCACTGTTACACAATACTGGCTCCTGTTGACATTCATCTCAAAAAGGTGTGTGATGGAGTTATGGTCAGAACCTTGTGCAAGTCTACCGAATTCTCTATCAAAATTGGCAAACCATTTTATTTAACGACCAGTTTTACTGCTACTCTTCGTCTACAGAGATTTCTTGGTTGTATGTTTCATATGATGAACCTTTAGGGGTGTCTGCATATTTTTGGCCTTATAGTCTATGGTCATTATAATGCACATTGCCTTATTAAACAAGCTGAAAGGCTGTTGCAATGAATGCATGCAACAAATTGCCATTTTATTCAATTAACCTGCCTGTAACTGTATTAATTGGGCATTTTATTACATTTGTACAATTACTGATTTGACTGACATGTTGGCACAGCTGTAGTATTGGTGCCACACAGTTCTCAGGTTCATTCTTTGCCACTGGTTTCTATGGACTTTGGCATCTGTGCAAGTTTTTCTTTACACTTCAGAACACAAGGAAGTAGATCAGTTGGCTGGCCAGAAGTGTGAGGGGATGAATGTGCAATGCCATGCAATGGACAGGCACAAGGTTCAGTGTGTACTTCAGTGTCGTGCCCAATGTCTCAAACTCAAGACTGCAACCAATCAGTTATTGAAGTAACATCTGCCAGTAGAAATCACACTGGTACCACCACTGAGCATATGTTATTTAGATGGTGGATCTCTCACGACAGCAGTTGGTAATGTTTGTTTATCTTGTGTGAGTGTATCAGGTTCTACAATACACTCTCACTCCCTTGAACATACAGCGTGTCAAAAGTAAAGAAACACCCATATAAAATAAACAGTTTGACAGACTCTGCTCCAATGTTACACACAAGCTGTGGGGGAAGGTCAAACCTGTAAGGTCATGTCACTGTGGTAACCATCTTTAATTCCACTTCAGTTTTTCAAAATGGGAAGGTTGGTGTGTGACACATCAGACTGGTATAGACTTTCACCAGAAAAAAAACTCAAACAGTGTTCAAACAGTGATTTTTTTGTGAAACCAGAAGATTGACCATAAGCACTACAGAATGTGTTTGATTTTCTGTCCACCGTGTTACATGTGCAGCATTTAGCAGACGCCCTTATCCAGAGCGACTTACATTGATACAGTCTTACAATCCAAGCGATTGTGGGCCTTGCTCAAGGACCCAACAGTGGCAGCGGTGGGATTTGAACCCTGGACCTTGTGGTCCATAGTCCAGTACCTTAACCCCTAGGCTACCACAGTACCAAGTGTTCAAGACTGTGCTTTTCTCCCATTCCCAATTAAATTTCACCAAAACATCTAGCTGATTGCTAGCACAAGCATCAACAATTCTGTCTTTAAAATGAGCAATGTATCTAAACAGAGTAAACCAGAGCCTTGATATGAGCCCACAGTCAGGAGAATGTGGCTTCCACTCCATTGGACCCCTACAACCCATCCACATTTTGGAAAACTGCACATCATGATAGTCTGACAATGAGGCACCATCTTGTTGAAAGAAATCAAGAAATGTTCCATCATCTGACACCAATGAAGGAGACATGCATTCATCTAAACAGTCAGCTTTTGAAGTCCACCAGTGAAGAAGGTTTGAGTTTTGTAAGAGTCCCATTTTTGGGTAGACAAACTTCCCTGAATTGAGGCCGTGGCTAACCCACATTCACTGCAGCTACCTGCAATAGCTCCACGCCCCTCACTTTGGTGACCACTGGCCTAACAGGTTTTCCCCTTCCCCCCCACAACTTGTGGCTGAAACTGTATCACCGTCTGCAAACTGTTTTCATCTTATATTGGCGTTTCCTTCCTTTTGAGACACCCTATGTTATTATAGACTGTAGCTTATACTGTATCATTACTTATCAGTGTAACCATCTACCCATAGGATGTTACTGGCTGGGTTATTTTTGGTTGCTGAGCTATTTTCAGCCTAGCAGTGACATTTAATTGTTTAATAAGATCTACAGTAACTGATAACATGTACCAGCATTTACAATTAGCAGATGCTTTTATCCAGAGTGACTTGCTATTAATACACTTTTACATGATACAATCCAAGCAATTGTGCTTTTAGAGCCTTGCTCAAAGAATCAACAGTGGCAGTTTGGCAGTGCTAGAGATTGGACCATGGAGCTTTTGGTCCATAGTCCAGTAAATTAACCACCACAGCCCCTATGCCACACACACTACTATTTCTATGAACAGGTGGACATAATCCATGAAACATTGAAATTAATTTAGACCCTTGCCTCGCCTGTGAGTATTGGTACAATGTGGGAGTTCCTAATAAACTCCTAACCTTTCATACTTTTATTACAACATGACAGCGATAACTGATTTTCCATTTCCGTGTTCAGGTCCCCAAAGTATCACCAGTTACTCAGACCACAGATGCTGCCACAGTGACGAGCCAAGCTCAGTCAACATCTCGGCTGGCTTACAAAACAGAGATTGTGGGAGGCGTGGTTGTTCACACACCAGTCCAACAGGTTCCTTATCTCTTTGTACCTTACCGAATTTCCTGGGCAGGACGGGACATGTGATGGAGCAAGAAAGTTTACACTGTTTATGTGGTGTTGTATTCCTAGAATGAAACAGATGATGTATTTACAAATGAAGTGGCTTCGCATGTAACTCTGAGAAGGTGCCACAGCTTACGGCCCAACGTTGTGAGATCCGGCTACTGCGTCAAACAAGGCAATGTGGTAATGCCTGACTCATGAGACTGTGTCTATTAGAGCACTGATGTAGTCAACTTGAGGACTTTGGTTTTACTCATGATCTCCTTACGCTCTTGTAGAGAAAAAGCTGGAAGAGGCGATTTTTCATTTTAGATGACCAGACTGTGAGTTACTACAAAAATGAAATGGTGAGAAGTAGTTATCGTTTGCTATCTATCCACAAAGCTATTTGATCCAGGAGTGAAACTTGATTACATGTTTTGTTTGTAGGATAAAGAGCCGTTACGCAGTATTCGTTTGAGGGACATAGTGAAAGTTCATGAGTGCCTTGTGAAATCAGGGTAAGTAGACCCCATAGTGTCTTTTTTAATCCTTTAACAAGTTCTTTACTACTGTGTACTTCTGGCTGGAATAGGCTCCAAAAACGCCCACCACCCAACACACCCCCGACAAAGACAAGCAAGGGTAAAAATTACAATAGTTCTAGGTGTAATCAGCCAACCTGACATCTGCATAGAAAAGACACATTCATGAAAATCCATTTGATACTAAATTGGAAAAGCCGCATTCCCATCGTCCCTCATTCCCTTGTAAACTGATCTTGCATCATCTTTAATTGCATAGTTGAACATGATATGATCTTTTATTTTATAATGCAATAGCACTTGCCTGTCAGATGGTCAATAGAAGATCATTTCCAATGGCTCCCCATGTTTCCCTAAAACCGCTGCAGAAAGAATTTCCACATTCAGACCTGGCTACACCCTTTTTTTAAACTGGGTGCCTCTGTATTCTGGCTGTGTGATGATTATATATTTAGGTTCACATGCTTTAAGCACAGAAAAATCAAATATAGCAGTGGCGTGCAGTCAGGCCATTCTAACCCTTCAGAGAAGGGGTAACAAACAGGTGCATGTAAAACATTATATAAATATTCATGAATAAAGGCAATGAAAAACATCATCCATTTCAAAAGGCTACTCTGCGTTTTCTTGGTTGTGATGGGACGCATATCTGACTGAGAGTGGTACCAACCAATCCACACTGTTCATTAGAATGACTGCTGTCTAATACGTAGTACCTTCTTCAGTATGCTGAGAAGGGGTAGACAGGTATGGGTGGCTGGCTCATATCTGTCTACCCCTTCTCAGCATACTGAAGAAGGTGCTACGTATTAGTCTTCCATAAATAAACGTCACTGTCTATGCCCATGGTAATTTGGCCAGATAATGTCAAATGGTGATTTGCAAGGAAACTTGCTGGGTACTACTCTGGAGCCGCTACAGATGGCTGTGGAGAGATGTATCTTGCACAAACTGACTAAAATAATGGACAATTCATCACACCCTTTACATGACTTAATAGATAGATCATATAATAGATAGCCAGAGGCTGCTTCAGCTTCGCTGCTGTAAGGACCGTTATGGGAAGTCATTAATGCCAGCTGCAACAGCCATATACAATGACTTGTCTCTGTGCCGGGAGAGGAAACTCCTCCTCTGAGTTATACTCATTTTTGTGTATTGACTTGTTTTATTGTATTGGTCATACCATCTTAGGCTTAATTTGAGCTTACTTCTTTGTGGTTCTTAAGTTTAGTTTTGTTGTGGTTTCTTCATTTTATTTTCTATTGTAGTTTTTAGAAAATAAAACTAAGAACCACAATAGCAAAAAAAACTGAAGCAGCACAATAGTTTTATTTTTTATTGTGTTTCTTAATTTTTATTTTCTATTGTTTCTTCATTTTATTTTCTATTGTGGTTCTTAATTTTTATTTTCATTTCCTGTTGCGGTTCTTAGAAAATAAAATTAGGAACCATAACAGAAAATAAAAATTAAGAAGCACAATGGAAAATAAAACTGTTGTGCTTCTTAGTTTTTTTTTCTATTGTGGTTCTTGGTTTTATTTTCTGTTGTGGTTATTCATTTTTATTTGATTCTTAGAAAATAAAATTAAGAACCACAACAGAAAATTTAAATTAAAATTAAAAAGCACAATACAAAAAATAAAACTATTGTGCTTCTTAATTTTTATTTTTATTTTCTATTGTGGTTCTTAGTTTTATTTTCTATTGTGGTTATTCATTTTTATTTTTATTTCCTGTTGTGGTTCTTAGAAAATAAAATTAGGAACCATAACAGAAAATAAAAATAAAAATTAAGAAGCACAATGTAAAATAAAACTGTTGTGCTTCTTAATATTTTTTTTCTATTGTGGTTCTTGGTTTTATTTTCTGTTGTGGTTATTCATTTTTATTTCCTGTTGTGATTCTTAGAAAATAAAATTAAGAACCACAACAGAAAATTAAAATTAAAAAGCACAATACAAAAATAAAACTATTGTGCTTCTTAATTTTTATTTTCTATTGTGGTTATTAATTTTTATTTTTATTTCCTGTTGTGATTCTTAGAAAATTTAATTAAGAACCACAACAGAAAATCAGAATTAAAAAGCACAATGCAAAAAATAAAACTATTGTGCTTCTTAATTTTTATTTTTATTTTCTGTTGTGGTTCTTAATTTTTATTTTCTATTGTGGATCTTAATTTTATTTTCTATTGTGGTTCTTAATATTATTTTCTATGTATTTTTATATTTTAGCAAAAATATTTATATTTTTGTATAGATATATATTTGTATTCCATTTGTTTCTTTTATCTGCCTTGTCTCACCTTGTAAGTATGTGAGTCTTGGCATTTGTGTAAGTATCACTCTATCTATTAATACTTCCAAAATAGTTCCAAAAATATTTAGTTTTGTACAAGGTACCCATGGTCACATTAGCATATTTACTTTAATATTATCATTCTGCTTGGGACTTGTCCAAATCAGTATCTCTGTTGTCTTTGACACTATTCTATTGTATCAAGATTTTGTCTGGTTGGTCAATTTGTCAGCAAAACTGTAACTTGCCAGTGCTTTTAACCGACGTTAAGTACACAACATTTATTAAAGGTGATATGGTTTTGCAACAGCAATTAATTAGGCCATCACTGCAAAGACCTAGTCTCATTACACAGACACATGATTTGCAATATCTGTGTCAGGTCATGCACCATGTCCTGTAATGGAGACTGCATTTTTAAAATGCACATCCTTTGCAGCTCAAAGCAGAATTTGTAGGCCAAGCATACTCTTTATGCCTCTTTTTCTCAATGGATTTTGCACAGATACAAATGGGGAAGTCTGCAAGCTCTAACTCCGCTCTACGATTCAAATACATTATGAAGTTACATGTAGCATATTAGCTCTAGCATATTTACTTATTCCATAAATTGTTGGATTATTAGGGATCTGCTGTCGCGTGACAACCTTTTTGAGATCATCACAAGTACGAGAACCTTCTACATTCAGGTAGGTATTTTTTCAAATCTTAAGAATGGACTTTGTGTGCATGATGTGCACCTGGGTGTTTTTCTGACTATTTTTGAATCATGTCTGCATAAATGCACCGTCACTCAAGCAAGATGTAAACAGCACCTGCATTCACCGCATAAAGTGACTCATTTGACTTTTGAGGCATTTTATAAGAACAGAGTAGTCAATAGGCTAAAAATAATATTGTAATTTTATATTTGCATGCAAATGCTTCGTTGGAGGAGTATTAATGTGGCTTGTGAATTTAATGGAGTAAGAGCCATCTGCCATGCTTTGATGCATTTTAGTTTCTGTGATTCATTATTTCATGCACTGTTATTGGCGTCAGCAGCACTTCTATAGAGTTGATAGTAATGATAGTACGGACATTCTAAGAAATGTTGAATTTGAAGTTGGGGTTAAAATATTATGCAAAATTTGTTTTTGATTTGTTTTAAATTAATGTCATTGTAACAAGGATGCCAGAACGTTTGCATATGACTGTAATTTCTGATTATTTCCAGCCAGTAGGATGCATTTCCCCAAGAATTGCACTGGATAGTTTTTATATATAAGTAGTTTGTAAATTTTGTAATATGGTTTTTAGTATTAAACGATTAAAATTTCCAGTTGGATTTTTTGCTTGTTCCTATTGACCCATAGAAAGAGTTTTCCATTAAATTAGCACTATATAGCCACACCAGTGGACAATATAAACTTCAGCGTGATGCATTTATTACTATTTAATAATTCAATAACGTTATTTTCATTGTTTCTAATCATTACCATAGTTCATTGTATCTTCTCTGGGAGGTAGCTGAGCAGCAGCGCCTTCAGTCCGCCAGTGGCTTAACCATCTTGTTTTTGTTTTTTCACTTTCAATACATTATTCCATTACATTACATGAGATATTCAACATTTCATTATACAGTAAGCTTTGTGTTAATGACTTAGCCCATCTGTAGGTTCATGTAAGTGTTTAAAGCATGTTTAAGGCAGACTACACTATTATACAGCATTAAACTCCTCGGGTTGCGAAAATTTCAACGATAGGTTTGTCGGAACGTGTCCCCATTGTAAATCGGGGAGCACCTGTATGTCATGTAGGAAGTAGGTGACAGTGAATGGGGGACCATTAAATACCTACTGCTATTTAAACTTGGACAATTTTCACACTTTTTTGCAGACAGACACACCTGAAGATATGAACGGCTGGATAAAAGATATTGCATCCAAAATTCAAGGCTACAGAGGACCATCAACGGTAGTGTACAATTATACAGTGGTCCTTTTTCGTCAACTCCATGTGCAGATTTGTCATCTTGTTATAATGCAGAATCGTATAAGCTACAACTTGTATAGCTTGAGTCACAGATCAGGAAAGCAGGCATAGGAACAAAGATAATATGAGCATAGTGTTAAATTTAATGATGATCACCAAGTGTCTCCGTAGCTGTTTAGCAAGCTGAATGGAAATGATACAGAAGCTGAACGCCTTTTACGTAAATATGTTGTGGAATAGCGTCAGTGGATTCTGGTGTCAAATGTACACTGGCGGTTAAGGTACTGGACTATGGACCAAAAGGTCCAGTGTTCAAATCCCAAGGTTGTATCAATTGTAAGTCGCCCAGCATAAGGGCGTCTGCTAAATGCTATAAATGTAAATGGAACTGGAATATTTGTACTGGATGGGTGGCTATTGGAAAAAGCAGATTTCCAGTTTCCAAGTGGATAGTACAAAGAGCACAGATGAATAATGAGATGAGATGCAAAGAAGTAAATCATAGAAGACATTAGGATTTACTGTAACATCTCTACTATCGTTTACATTTCCAGTATTTGACCTTATCCAGAGTGACTTGCAAATGCTAGAGTCTTACAGTCCAAGCTGAGGGTTAAATGCTTTTCTTAAGTCCCCAACAGTGGTAGCTTTTGGCTACTTTGCCACCACTGCCATATGAAGGTGATGGAGCTGAGCACCACCAAGCTGCCACTTTCAGCTAGGCCCTTTACCCACATTTACTTTTAGTCATTTAGCCGACACCCTTGTCTAGAGCGACTTACAACTGATACAATCGTACAATCCAAAGCAATCGTGGGTTATGGGTGTACCTCTAGGACCCAACAGTGGCAGGTGGGATTGAACCCTGGACCTTCCGACACATACATAACACACAAGGGTGAGAGTGTGGCCAAGAAAAAAAAAAGTCTCTTGTGCCTCTATAGCACGATGACATCATACAAAGTTTAAAGAGCTTTGAGGATACGATAATGTAGTAGCGAAATTCCGATGAAAAAATAATGAACATAGAAAACACCTGAAAATATCTATATTTACATTTACATTTACAGCATGTAGCAGACGCCCTTAGAGTGACTTACAGAAGTGCCTTGTATTCTTCTTAGTAGACAAAACCTCATATTAGTACAAGTGGGACTGTGGTGGCCTAGTGGTTAAGGTACTGGACTATGGACCAAAAGCTCCAGGGTTCAAATCCCACCTCTGCCAAGCTGCCACTGTTGGGTCCTTGAGCAAGCCCCTTAGTAAGATTGTATCAATTGTAAGTCGCTCTGGATAAGGGTGTCTGCTAAATGCTGTAAATGTAAAGTAAGCAATAGCCCAAGGACACAATCCAACCAGAACCTGCTAGGATCTGATGTGGGTAAATCAACAACACACACAAGCAAAGGTTTTTATTATTATACATATTTTCCTTATACAAGCCATTTCCAGGAACAAGATACATTTCAGATAACTGGGTTTGAATGTACAATAAAATATTGTGTTTCTACGTCACACTGGATAAAAGTGTCTGCCTAATTCTAGAAATCTGATTATGGCACTGAGCTATTGATTAGAACGGTGTGTGTTTAAATGCCATCTCTACCAAGCTGCCACTGTTGGTACAAAAGCTTCAGCTGCTCAGCCCAATTGTGGGTTGCGTTGTATAAAGGCAACTGTTAAATGCTATAAACGTTTCCTTTCTCTCTCTTCTTAGCAGAGTTACCGGTCCAGGAGTAGCCAGGTGAAACCTGTCCTTGTAAAATCCATCTCTACAGCACAGTCCTGGCAGCCGTGGACGCCGGTGCCAAAGAACACCTCGCAGACGAAGGTGGATGAGCAAAGAGAGAGCGCTTTCAGCTCACTGCCATCTCTGTCACCCACATTCGAGAGCTCAGAGCCCCGAGTGCACCCGAGAGTGCGCCACCACTCTCAGCCTCACCAGTCTGCCATGGACTCACACTTTTCTTGGGACATGGATACAAACATTCACACCTCTGATGTCTAGATCTGGTATCTGCTGTTGCTCATATGCAAACAACTGTTGCATCGTTCTTATTGTGTGGTTTTTTTGTTTTAAATGAAGGCCTCAAATTTCACATGGCATGCAAATGCTTTTAGAAATAATTCATGCATTAGAAAGCATGAACAAGGTCACATCGGCTTTGAGGACTCTTTTTTGGTGAGGCTTTGTACAGCTGAAGGAAGTAGCGCGATTATTTGTGTGTGAAACAAAGCAATAATATGACCGAGGCAGGCTGACGAGACTTTTGTGAAAGTAGATTTAGATTAAGTGGCCATGCACTCGTCTTTGCTTTACGTTCTACATCTGAATCTACTTTAAAGTATTATGGGTCATAGGAAACATATGCTGTTGTTGTATAGACATTTTGAGTGTGTGTCAATGCTGCTCTGCTATTAGAATTTAATAATAAAAAATGAATCAGAAAAATTGCTGACATGGTCAAAAGGCAGATTCTTTATTTCAGTGGATTTGTCACTGAATCTGACTCACAAATCTCTCTCTAGGGGCTACATTTTTCATTTCAGCACTTAGCAGACCTTGTCCTGAAGTGCTTAACTGTCTATGCATTCCCTTATATTAGTAAAGTCTATTGTTAGTCTGGACCAGACCAATGTTTACCCTGGACAGGGTGCCAGTTCAACACTCGGGGGTTTGTCTGGTCTTTGTGACTCCCACCATGTTGGTGGGCTAGTAAACTGACACTGTGCCACAAATGGGCAGATTATCGATTATGCTGTGTGTACAGTATCGTAGTGTGGACGTGGATGAGGAAGCTTTTCTCATGCTGTTCTTCATTAAACACCCAACACAGCACAGCCACATTACCAGCCCTAAACATGTCTTTTTACCTGTCACTACTTGGATATGAGCGTTGAGTAGCGATCCAATTTGAAATAATTGGTGTGTTCCTTTTGAAAAAACGCAAGTGTTTTGGGCGATGATTCATTACAGTATAAATTTGTAATTCTCTTTGACATACGGGGCAAATGTACATATATTAAAAATAAGTCAAGACACCGAGACATGGACTGAAATACAGGATCACCCCAGCAAAAATGGGACGTCTGGTCACCTTATTCACAGGGAGTATTTGTACTGGATGGATGGTTATTGGAAATGCAGATTTCCACTTTCCAAGTGGATAGTACAAAGAGAACAGATGAATAATGAGATGAGATGCAAAGAAGTAAATCATAGAAGACATTAGGATTTACTCTAACATCTCTACTAGCGTTTACATTTCCAGTATTTGGCAGATGCCCTTAGCCAGAGTGACTTGTGATAAAGTCTTAAAAGTTACAGTCCAAACTGAGGGTTAAATGCTGTTCTTAAGTGCCCATCAGTGGTAGCTTTTGGCTACTTTGCCATCACTGCCATATGAAGGTGATGGACCTGAGGAAGCACCAAGCTGCCACTTTCAGCTAGGCCTGTTACCCACATTTACATTTAGTCATTTAGTCAACACCCTTGTCTAGTGCGACTTACAACTGATACAATATTACAATCCAAAGCAGTTGTGGGTTATGGGCGTACCTCTATGACCCAACAGTGGCAGGTGGGTTTTGAAACCTGGACCTTCTGGTCCAGAGTCCAGTACCTTAACCGCTAGGCGTTTTTAGTTTCTACCACAGTACTTGTAAGAGTTTTTCTCTAAATGTGACCAACACACACATAACACACAAAGAAGAAAAAGCCTATTGTGCCACTATAGTAAGATGACATACGATACGATAATGTAGTAGCGAATTTCCCATGAAAAAAAATTATGAACAGAGCCTGAAAATATCTGTATTTACATTTACATTTACAACATGTAGCAGACGCCCTTATCCAGAGTGACGTACAGAAGTGCCTTGTATTCTTCTTAGTAGACAAAACCTCATGTTAGTACAAGTAAGCAATAGCCCAAGAACACAATCCAACCAGAACCTGCTAGGATCTGATGTGGGTAAATCAACAACACACACAAGCAAAGGTTTTTATTATTATACATATTTCCTTATACAGTCTTGTTCCTATTTCTAGGAACAAGATACATTTCAGATAACTGGGTTTTACCATTCTAACCATTTCATGGTTAGACGTGCACAGTACCTTGTGAAATAATTGGTGTGTTCCTTTTGAAAAAACGCAAGCGTTTTGGGTGATGATTCTCTGGTACATTTACATTCACAGCATTTAGCAGACGCCCTTATCCAGAGCGACTTACAATTGATACAATCCAAGCAATTGTGGGTTAAGGGCCTTGCCCAACAGTGGCAGCTTGGCAGAGGTGGGATTTGAACCCTGGACCTTGTGGTCCATAGTCCAGTACCTTAACTGCTAGGCTACCACAATCCACAGTCCAAATGCTACCACAGTATAAACGTGTAATTCTCTTTGACATACGGGACAAATGTACATATTTTAAAAATAAGTCGAGACACCGGGACATGGACTGAAATATGGGATCATATTGGCAAAAAATGGGACGTCTGGTCGCCCTATTCACAGGGTGTAGTTGAGCATGTACCCTGAACAGGGCCCCAGTTAGTCACAGGGCTGTTGTGATTAATGTGATACAACAACAGAAGACTATGTTATACTATCTATAGATTCCACTTCACTCATCCAAGAACAGAAAGCTGAGGCTGCAGTGGTCACTGGAATCACCAACGCTTGGGATGGCTGAAGACTAGAAAAGTATAGCTTGATCTGATGAAAACTATCTCTTTTAAGGCACACACGTGTGCATTTGGGTGCTGACTCATGAACCCAACCTGACTTGTTTTCAACAGTATAGAGGCTGTTGGAGGTTGGGTAATACAAATCAATCGTCGTTTGAATGCTACAACCCATTTGAGTATTGTTGCTAACCATGCGCGTCCCTTAATGTCCGCAATTTGCACACTGCACATTTGCATTCAGAACTGACGGATAAACGTTTGCCTTTTCGCAACGTCTCATTAGGTTTCAGACTTGAAATGTGTATCAAATTATATAAAGCTAAACTACATATCTTGCACGTTTGGACTTCGTCATTAGCGCTATTAAAACGTGTAATAAGTATGTGCCAAACAAAATGAAACTAAACCGAATTACTAAATATATCTGGACGTGATAACACTGCCCCCTGCGCTCTAAGGAAGCGCACTACATAGGGTCTGAAATAATGGCTTCTAGAGAACACGTAGTGCACTTCACGGCCGGTGTGAAACGATTATGGACACAACCCCTAACCCCGGTCCAGCTGGCTGTATCCAAACGCCACGCGAAGAATGTCAACAAGAACTGTTAGCTGGAAATCATGGCTAACACACTGCTGCTGTTGTTGTAATTACATTTCGGTTAAATGTAGATTGTGCTTTTGTGTTTTATTTGTTTGAGAATGTAAATAAACAATGGATATACACACACGGCCATCGCTTTTCGGTGATATAGGTAAGACATTAGCTAGCAAGCTACTAATAGCACGTATAATAAACAAACGTTAATGTGCATAACGTTAGGTTATGTTTTGTACAGACACAGCATTGTGCTGCTATCGCTTGTGTTATTGTTGTAGCTCCTCTAGTTCATGGCGTTGTGAAGTAACGACGTCCTAACACTGACACACAGCATGGTCACCGATTTCTGTACATGAAAGTCACATCTAAATTCATAAGCATCAGTACCAAGCTGGTTCCTCTTTGAGGAAATCTTTCCACTACGTTTAGAACATGACTGCAGGGATCCACTAATATTCAGTCACAAGACCATTAAATGAGACACACCGATGGTTGGTCCAGAGGTTTGAGATCTGGGCTTAAGACGTGGTGGTGGTGTGTTATGCTGGTATGAGTGCTGCTGGAGGTTTTAATCACCTCAGTGTCACTGCTGGACTGAAAATATTCCACCTACCAAAAATGTCCAGCCATCCTGTAGGCAGCATCCTGTGAGCACTGATGAAGGATTAGAGGATGACTAACACAAACTGTACAAAAACAGATGAGCTGCTCTCTCTCTGATTTTACATCTATGGGGCGGTATGGTAGATGTGTCTACTAGAGTGCACAGTTAGAGAACACAGTGTTTAAAAACTCCAGCAGCACTGCTGTGTCTGATCCATTCATACCAGAACAACACACACTACCAACACATTGTCAGCCACCCTGATCTGTGCTGGTCATGTGGGAGTCCTGACCACTAGAGAGCAGAGTAAAGGGGACTAACAAAGTATGTAGAGTAGTAAATCATATTTACTACAGTCTGTAATTGTAAAACTAAAAAAGGGCTTTTATATGGTAAGTGAAACTGATCAAGTTGACAGTGAGTGTGGAAACAAGGAGGTGGTCATATTGTTATGCCTGATCGGTGTATATCCCTCATTGGAATAAATGAGCTGGACAATTTTTATAAAGTTTTTATACCCCTGAGTTACTGCGGCGCTCTCCTCTACATGTATGGCTGAACACGAGTGGGTCCTGATTCTTGAGAACATTGGCTGCACTTTGCACTTTTTTTTCTGAGACATTGGCTTCAGTGATAGCCTGTTAGCTCTGTGTTGGGGATTTCAAAGGTTGTACATGCAGTGAGATATAAGATTGTATTGAAATATTGAATTCCACCCAGATTAATGAATAATATAGGCACTTCAGTTTCATTTCAGTGCCCCCGTTAGACTTAAACCAGTTGCCTAGGGTGTCTACATACTTTTACCTGTCCAACCTGAAATTTCTTGCCCAGTCTCTGGCTTGTCCAGCATGGGGTTTGGTCTGCGGTTAGTTCACATAGTTTTTTCAAACGCACTGAGCTTTTGTGGAGGTAACAGAATCCTGTGATTGCCACTGTTGAGAGGGATGCGCGTGCATGCATGTCCTATTATCATTTTCGGCTTTAGAAAAGACTTGAAATTAAAGACTCCACAATAACAATTGTTTTCTTTGTTGTATTTGGTTACTGTAATTGTTACTTTGTCGTACTTGGTGACACTTACAGCACTGGGCTATTGTCCCAGCACTGCCGATGGGTTAAGGGACCTCCTCTAGCGCCCTACAGAGGCAGCCTCTGTAGGGCGCTAGAGGAAGTTCCTTAACCCATAATAGCTTGGATTGTAAATTGTAAGACTGAATCATTTGGAAGTTGCTCTGAATAAGAGCGCCTAGTACATGCTGAAAATGTGTTCCATACTGTGGTGTTGTACACTGCCTGGCCAAAAAAAGGTCACAGACTCTAATATTTTGTTGGGACGCCTTTAGCTTTGATTACGGCTCACATTTGCTGGGGCATTGTTTCCACAAGCTTCTGCAGTGTCACAAAATTAATTTCTGTCCAGAGTTGCATTAACTGTTCCTCAAGATCTTGTATTGATGATGGGAGATTTGTTCCACTGCACAAAGTCTTCTCCAGCACATCCCAAAGCTTAATGGGGTACAGGTCTGGACTCTGTGGTGGCCAATCCATGTGTGATAATGATGGCTCATGCTCCCTGAACCACTCTTTCACAATCTGACTCTTCTGAAACAGATGAACATTTTTTTCCAAGACCACAGGATGTCTTTTGACATGGTTGTTTAACAAATGAGAAGCTACTCACTGCATCAGTTAGGGTTAAAGAACTTGTTGCCAGCTGAATCATCACCCATGCAGTAATTATCCGATGGGAGGCTCAGTTTTTAGCTATTTAACTATTTGCTTAGTTAAATCCAGGTGGTGACCTTCTTTTTGGCCAGGCAGTTTATCTTAATGATAATTTCATGTGTATTCTTTCTTTCATCCCATGTGTAGCACATGGCCTTGGCTTCTGGACAGACCGTTCAGCAGTGCATGAAGCAGCAGCTCAGGGACGAGCAGCAGAGCTGCAGCAGCTCATCAGAAACGGAGGCATGGTTAACATTGTAGCTGTGAACTCGATTACTCCTCTCCACGAGGCTTGTATACAAGGCCAAGCACAGTGTGTCAAGTTGCTACTGGAGGCAGGAGCTCATGTAAGCTGTGTACTTCGTGTGTGAAATAGCGTAGCAGAGACCTTGTTTGGTTTTCCTTGCCATTTTTTCTTAGCTACGAAGTCTGATCAGGTCTGTTGACTTGTTTTCAGGTAGATGCTCGTAACATCGATGGGAGCACACCATTATGTGATGCTTGTGCTGCAGGTAATCTAGAGTGTGTGAAGCTCCTGCTGGAGTATGGAGCCATGGTAAATCCTCCCCTCTTCACCTACTCTCCACTTCATGAAGCCTGCTTGGGGGGTAAGGAACATATTGTCCCCACAGCCATACTCGCAAGATATCCTACTTGCTGATTCACAGCATTAGCAGTAGGTCCAATCAGCAAGACAGTATCTCAAGGCTTATTTGCTGTGGAGGCTAGCTTTATGAAATATGATAAAAGGACTGGATACAGGTTTGTTTTTCAGTGTCACCTATTACTGGCATTTCTGTACTGAAAGCTAATACAGCGATACCTCGGTTCTTGACCACCTCGGAACCTGCCGAGTTCGGTTCCCTTGCTCAGACAAGCTCTCTGCTATTTTTATTGTGTTTTTCTTTGTTTTTACATCTACAGTACTTTATTCTTAGTACAAATAAGTCTCCGTGGATCCTAAAAGGGTTAGTTTATAAGAGACAACCGAAAGCCAAACAAAAATTGAATGCTCCAGAACACAGGCTGCAGTTTGCTTAGCAGCTAGCACCCCGAGTTCGCCAAGAGAGTAAGTGATCTGCTTTTACTTTTCACTTTCAATCCATTACTTACTAAATTACATGAGATTTTTCAACACTTTATTATAAAATAAGATTTGTGTTAATGATTGTGGCCAACTGTAGGTTAATGTAAGTGTTAATGTGTATTAGTATAGACTGTATTAAACTCCTTGGTTTATGATACACTTAACTTATTATGGATTTGTAGGAATATAACCCCATCATAAATCAGGGAGCACCTCCATACACCTCCAATACAACTCCATTAATGCACATAATGCCTTAAACAGTGTGGATTTTCTGAGAGTCTGGAACGGAATTTACATTATTCCTTATGGGAAAAATTTACATTTACAGCATTTAGCAGACGCCCTTATCCAGAGCAACTTACAATTGATGCAATCTTACAATCCAGGCAGTTGTGGGTTAAGGGCCTTGCTCAAGGACCCAACAGTGGCAGTCTGGCAGAGGTGGGATTTGAACCCTGGACCTTTTGGTCCATAATCCAGTACCTTAACCGCTAGGCCACCACAGTCCAAAAATCTGCTCGGTTCTCGACAAGCCTTCTGGAATGAATTAACGATGAGAACCGTAGGTATCACTATACAGGTTTGTGCTGCATAACACAGGTTCAGACCATGTGGATTGGCATATAACAAAGTTTGTCACCTTCCATGTTTAAGGTGGTAGTAAATTCAGGCTCCTGCAGATGGTGTTGCACGTGGATGATCAGGCTATACCTGTGAGATGTGTGACAGGGTTTATAGATTGAGAAGTGGTGGTACAGTGCAGGGAATGTGTCGTTTGATGTGTGGCAAATGGGTCTGCTTCTTTAAAGCAGTATTATAGTAAGTTTACAATAAATACATGTCAGATTCATATTGTTCTAAATCAGTTGTTTCTAAATGAAATGTATTCCTAATGCATCATGGCCAAATGATTGTGTATCAGGTAACCCAGAGTGTGTGCGGCTTATGATAGCCGAAGGAGCGCTCATGGAGGCCCATGACTGCCACTTTGGAACTCCTCTTCATGTGGCTTGTGCCAGGCAGCATCTAGACTGTGCCAAGATTCTCTTGAATGCAGGTAAGGTTACCTGATTATAATTTAAGATTGACATGGTTTAGCATAATTTAACCATGGTTGTGATTTGTGTTGTGAGCTTCACATATATTGCTTTTATTTACTCGTTTTATTATATATTATAATTTTTTCTTCATATGATTTAACTGTCCATTTTGGTGTATTGCGGTTGCATACTTCTCTATTTGTTTGATTGACTGATTTAACCTTAAAAATAAGTTGTGGCTGAATAATTTTGATAAATTATATTATTTATATTGGCACTTGGGTGATGCAGAGGTGTTCAAGCACCCCTAAATTGAATCCAAGCACCCCTAAGAGTCTGAGTAAATAGTATTTTTTGTTGTTGCTTTTTTAAAAACAGAAGTTAGTGTTTAATAAGCTGAAAAAATGTTAAAAACTCTTGAAAGTATGGTTTAAACCATACTCCCAGCAGCCTCACAAATGGTATGATCCATTTTCTTCACAAGTGTGGGAGTGATAGTCCAAAATTATGTTAAAAATGTACAGGGGCTGGTCTCATTGGGTGCGCAGGACTTCTAAAGCGACGATCCTACAGTTGCCCCTGACAGGCACAATTGGCTGTGTCTAAGAAAGGTGACACCAGTTGGGAGATGCACAGCAACCCCTACCCAGCTCTGCACTTGTTGGGTTGATAATGATGATCATTTTTGCCTTTATCATACCGCCCTAGCAGGGTTTTTAGTAATTAATTTGCCAAATATATTTCAAGAAATGTGGTTTTCTTTCCCCAAAATGTTACTGTGCCAAGGAGCAAATGTAAATGCTGCGAAGCTCCATGAGACGGCTCTCCACCATGCTGCAAAAGCAAACAACCCTGAGATGATCGAGCTGTTGGTTGAGTTTGGGGGTAATGTGTTGGCCAGAGATAACCTTGGCAAAAAGCCGATTCAATACACCAGGCCCGGTTCAGCAGCTGCGTTGAGTCTACAGTTCTATGAAAGTAAGTTTTACCCTTTAAGATTTCATAACTTGATATGACTTATTTTTCGATGACAAACGCTTCTACACTGTTTTTGTCTGGATATTGGAGCAGTTGCTTTTCCATGATTCAATGTTTGTGTAATTTACCATGGATTGAAGGTGGGGCAGAGTTAGTCATGTATCCTAAAAACTAAATTTGCTGGCGAATTGTAGTACATGAAAAACCACCGTTCCGCCACATCTGCTGGTCTATCATGTCTATCATGAATTTCAGAGGTTTGTACACCAACCATAAATTAAAACATTTGTAAATAAGGACATATTGTGTGACAACGTGAAGCCTGCCACAATTTCTATTTATTACTTTTGATACATTATTAAATTTGTTAAATTTTTCCCTGGATTAGTCAGTGTTTAGTGTGGGTGGGAGTAACTTCAGGCACCTGAAGATGGTGTTGCACGTGGATGATCAGGCTATAAATACCTGTGAGGTGTGTGATGGGATTCATAGGTTGAGTAGAGGTGGTACAGTGCAGTGAATGTGTCATTCGGTGTGTGGAAGATGTTAATGATTGGCAAAATGGAGTGTTTGCATTTGGGGGTGCCAAAGGCCATAGTGTGACAGAAGTAGCTGAACCTACGAGTATATCGAAGCGTACGGTCATCTACCTGCAGTCTACTAGGGACTGTGGTAGCCTAGCGGGTAAGCTCCTGGACTGTGGACCAGAAGTTGTACGGTTCAAATCCCACCTCTGCCAAGCTGCCACTGTTTTCTCCTTGAGCAAGGTTCTTAACCCACAATTTTTTGCATAGTAAGACTGTATCAATTGTAAGTCGCTCTGGATAAGGGCGTCTCCTAAATGCTGTAAATGTAAATGCAAAAAGACAAAACTGACAGACAGGGACCGCCGGCGTGTTTCATGCCTCCACAGGGAACTGCATACCATGAACATATGGAGCAGAGTGGCACGCAAGACGCCTTTGCTCACTTCTGCTCACACAGTTGCCTGGTTACAGTGAAAGACACATAAATTGGACTGTTCATGACTGGAAAGGTGGTATCTGGTCAGATGAATCTCGTTTCTGTCTGTATATTTTCATTGAAGACCTCAGGAAGCCTTCGTTGAGGACTGCGTGCAAGGTGTGCTTCAGGCTTGATGGGGTTCCTGATGTTCTGGGGGTGTTGTAATTATGTGGAAATGAGTTCTTTGGTTGAGGTGACAGTAAATTTGAACCACAGTGTCTACACTGAGCTGCTGGACAACCAGCATTTGCTTTTTGCTCATTATCTTACCGAGGAACATAACATTCCTATCTAACAGAACATATCCCCCCAGTTCTGGGGGCCTCCCATTTCTCTTGATCGTCTTTGAGATGTTTATACACCTTCATTGGAGTCCACCTGTCCATATAAGGTCTCAGAGTTAATAATGCATATTAGAGCAAAAACCAAGCCATGAAGAGCGATGAATGTCGATCGGACGAACTGGAAACAGTGCATAGCTGCAATTGACGATTTCAGAGTCTCTCGGTTTTCATGTCTGTGTATTTCTCCTACTTAAAACATGTCAACTATGTTCATAATGTTTTTGGTTATCAGTGTTTATGCAAAGCAAAATGATTGTGTCTGTGTGTTTGTACAGCCGTACCATTGAGCCTACAGCAGTTAAGCAGGGTTGCTGTCAGGAACACACTGGGGAAACGAGCACTGGAGGTGGTGCCTCTGCTGGATTTGCCCAATCGTTTGATCTGCTATCTCTCTTATATGCCCACACCACCACTGGAGCTCCTGACCAGCACTCAGTCCGAGCAGCAACACCTGCCACAGACAGACAGAACGTGATTGGAAGATAAGGGAAGCTAAAGATATTAAAGGTCTTAACGGTCTATCCCTCTGAAAATCATGATGGTCCATGCCGCCCATTCCTCCCCAAGGTTCACAACTCAGCTTCGAAATGTGAACGGCACTGATAGACGCCTTGAACATCTGTTTAAGAAAGCAGGACTTACTTTACACATAGATAAGTATAGGGACCACTTTATAATGTTCTTCTGCTGTTATAAATAATAGCTCAAGGTCCGAAATACTTTTAGGACAATAAACTCCTTTAACGCCCGTTATTAACCACTCCCAGTGTCCCTGGAGAGTGTCTAGTCCTCCAATACCTCTTACAGGAGTTCCCCAACCACCCTCTTCCTCACAGGTAACTCAAGATATGTTCACAAGGTCCAGTAAATTTAAGATGGCAGGTCCAGTTTAGGCTCGTTTTTTCTCATATATCCCATTTAATAAATAATGTTTGTCATATGTTGGTCATGTTTGTCATCTGGCACTTCCCCCACTGGCTTTGAAAAGGCTGTTGCTACTTATTCGTAAGAAACCTGGCCTTGAATCAACATGCTTTGCAAATTACAGTTAAGTTTCCTTTTCTTAGCTAAAGTAATGGAAAACGTGGTAACGGCTCAAGCATTTCTCATAGATGTCTCTTTAGTCATAGACAGGTGTTATCAGTTGGGTTCCCTCACACAGCATAGCACGGAATCTGCTCTTTTAATAATTGCAAATGGAAATTGCTTGCTGCTGATAGTAGTGCCATTAATATCCTGTTCCTCCTTGATCGCAGTGCCACTTTCAACAAAATAAATACTGAGTACTGAAGTATTTCTGGCCCATCTCACCTCACCTGGTTTCATCCGCATCTCACATCTCTTTTTCATTATTTGCATGTTAACCTTTGGCCAAATTAACTACAGCCACAAGCTTAGTTTAGGCCATATAGGCCAACAGCTTAGATATGTTCCCAATTCCTCGCTCACCTTTGAGGCTGACGTTGTCAGACGTTAGTAATTATAGGTGTCGCAACACCTAAAAAAAATATGAATATGATTAATAGTGACAGTATATACTGTGTACAGTACTGTATATAGTCAAGTCATGTCAGATGTATTTATATAGCGCTTTTTACAATGAAGAATTGTCTCAAAGCAACTTTACAATTTTAGATTATCTCTTAATATCTACGTCCAATCCCAAATTGTAAGAATGAAACTAGTTTATCTAAACTAATAAGTCATGGAGTCATAGTTCAAGTAAAATGTAAAATATGCACATTGGCATTAAGTAGTCCGATACACAGTCACTCTAGGATCTTTAGTCTAAGCAGGAAAGTCGTTGGCGGAACTTCGTCCCCAGCCAACCGGAGGAGGGAGAGAGTTACTGCCCTCTGGTGTGGCCTTTGTATGGTGGAGCTGAAGCTGATGAAGGAAACAGCTTGAGTGAAGCTGAAGCAAATGAACATCATGTATGGGTCAGGAACTGGTACCGGAACACAGGTCGGAGAGAAAACAATAAATGCAATTAGTTATTGAATAAGAGCACAGTGTCTATTAACAATCATTGATGCCATGTGTAGCATGAGACCCCGGCAGCATTAGCTATAGCAGCATAGCTAGAAAGAGGAGAACTGGAAGGTAACACAGCAAAGAGGGATCACATGAGACATCGGCAACCCCACGGGAGACAGAAGACAGCAACCCAACGTCTCTGATCACCATAAGACTCTTTGACTATGAACCCCCAGCTCCACCCTTAGTCTAAGGCAAGGATGCACAAGTCAAGATCAAGAGGACCGAAGCCCAGTTCAGCCAGACCGCCCACCCGACACTCTCGGCTAACGGACAAGGCAGACATGTCCAGACATGACTCCAGACTCCAGACTATATATGGCCACCCTTGTTTATTTATTCTCATTATTTGCGATACCAAACTGTACAAGAGAAACATGTTTGTTTGACTTACTGTTGTATTTTACTTGTCTTAATCAAAAGGACCCAAAGCAACACTCAGTTTCTCCTCTTATACTTTGAACTTCTATAATACTGTCTTTCTCTATCTCCATCATGTTCTAGTACCAGAATGAAGCCATCCGTCAGTTAACTTGTAAGTTATTTCTCTAAAACATTTAAGTAGCCTAATGGTTAAGCCGAAATGTAGTTCACCATCAATGAGTAAACTGCCATTATTACAAGCAGTGTGTATGTCACTACATATTGTGTAGAGAGTCATTTTAGATTAAGCCTCGATTGTACTTTTGGCTGGTGGATGTGCCGCCGGAGCACATTTTAAAGTTGGCGGCGGCGGTTTTGGCGTGGGCAGTTTGGGGAGTGGGGGGGGAGGGAGTATATAAGGGTGGGACCGAGGAACGGAAGAGCTGGGTAAGGGAGTCAGGGGGGGTCGGTAGAGTGTAAGTCTGCCAAGCTCTGCAACAATCGAGGCCTGTTGCCATTATGTCAGACAACATCCAGATTATATGTCATAGGAAAATCTACTGTCTACTAACTTTCTTCCGAGGTCACTGGATAACACAGCTTTCATTTTAAATACAGACCCATCACTGAGCTGCTGGTTTTTAGTAGGGTCTAAGAAGGCATCACTAAAATGTCCAAAATTAGTAATTAGACTCCGTCCCCCCCCTGTTACTAGACTCACATCAAGGGGACAGATTCTTTCAGCACTGTATCATCTGCACCATTGTTCTTTGGGAAAGTACTACTACTTTCTGTGTCCTCATACAAACTTTACATTTACAGCATTTAGCAGACCCGCCATATCCAGACGACTTTACAATCTTAAGAAGTCTTACAATCCCAGCAATTTGGGGGTAAGGGCTTGTCAAGGGGACCCAACAGTGGGAAGCTTGGTAAGCGATGGTGCTTTGAACCTGGGACCTTCTTGGTCCATAGTCCAATACCTTACCACTCCACTAGGCTACCACAGTCCTTCCATCAATTCCTCTTTTTGACGACTTTTCTCTTTCAACAGTACTAAATATCACTTTTGTAAAGTTAACATTGTGAAAGCCATGTATTAGTCTTAGCTTATTATTTTTTACAACAGTACTACGTTACTAAACAGATTTAGATCTACTATAATAAAAGAGACATCATGTACAGCTGGTGCCGATCCAAATTCCTCCCAACATAAACTGTATCGTATACCCAGGCTTCCAATGTGTATGACCAGTAATTACTAGCCACAATTGCACGAGTATATATTTCCATTCATTCCATAGATTTATATAAAATGTATGTAAATTGTATATCTATCTTCTGCTATGTCTAATAAATTACACATACTGTTAAAGGTTTGGCGATTTAAATTTCAAAGCAATTGTGGGTTAAGGGCCTTGCTCAAGGACCCAACAGTGGTAGCTTGGCAGAGGTGGGATTTGAACCCTTTTGGTCCATCGTCCGCTTAACCGCTAGGCTAGCACAGTAAAAATCCCACCCAGTGTTCAAATCCCACCACTGCCAAGCTGCCACTGTTGGGTCCTTGAGCAAGGCCCTTAACCCACAATTGCTTGGATTGTAAGATTGTATCAATTGTAAGTCGCTCTGGATAAGGGCGTCTGCTAAATGCTGTAGATGTAAATGTATGTAATTCTTCTTCCTTGATGAGGTCAGAGGGTCAGCTTGGTGAAGCCAGCATTTGAATCATGAACCTTTTTCATTTTTGCATTAATATGGGTGTTTTAATGGGAACAGCATTTATAAAATGTGAGGTAATTACACATATTTACTTACTGTTAAGAAGTTGGAAATAATGCTGATGTCACAACTCGTGCTGCATTGAAAATGTATGAGTTAAAGTGAAAAGTCACCAAAAATGGAAACAATTCAGTAAATATACATGACAGAACTACTGAAGTATAGTAACGAATTATATTTACTTCGTTACTTGTCCACCACTGATCGTTAGTAAACCTTCATGGGATAATTCGACATGAGAACACATGATATCACAGAATTACCCATACTTTATAAGAATCAATCGAATATATTGTAACTTAGAAATCTTAAGATCGCAGAAATAACACCGTGTAAACCAGTTTAAGGCTTCCATTTTGATTCTGACCACAAAAAAAAAAACCCCTGCACGCGTATTACTAGTCTTACGACTACGAAGTCGTGAAGTCGGAAATTCCGATTGAAGGCGGCATTGACAAATCAGCGCAGGAGGAGCGGCTTGTCCGGATACGTGGTGGGAAACCTGCCGCTACGAGTTGTGTGAAAACCTGACCTGCCAGCCTTAAACTTTACAAACTAGACATGTTTTAATGCGTTTAAATCTGTACTTTAGCGTCTTTAATGTCGAAATATTTGATTATATAACTTTCTTCGTAAACAGTGCGACGTACTGTAGTTACTCAGCGCACCAGATGATTGTTTGTAGAAACAGTTTACTAATTAGCATTTGCTAGCTAGCAGACTAGCCGGTGGTGGAGACCTGCTGTGGGTGAGTCTTCACTTGTGATTATCATGCTGCATTGCTAGTGAAAAGTTTCCTAATAGAAAAAAAATCACATGAAGTTTTATTTTCAGGATAACCTGTGTTGTTTTGGTCCGTTCTATTTAATACAAGTGTTTTTTTAATGACATTATTACAGGCTTTAACGTGGCTTTCCAACTGCTTTTACTACTAGGCCTAGCTGATCTCCACTCATTCATTTGGAAGCATATGCATTTTAATCCAGTTTGCGAATAGTCTCTAAGCAAACCGACGTTGCTTTAGGTAGGATATTAATTTAAGAATAATACGAGGTGGTAATTATGTTCCAGATCAGAACTAGGTAAAGAGTATACACAAAATCAAGTGATTGGTGCACAACACAGCTCAGGTTCGTTTTACAAGCACCACCCCCATGGATTGGGGGAAAAAAGCAGTTTCGAAGAAGTCAAAATGCTGCGGGTGTGAGTATCCTTAAAAAAAAAAGCAGCAATCCAAAAAGTGTATTTATAAAACACATTTGTGTTGACCATGGTGCTTTACATGCAAATGTCAATGTAGAGATTTTCCACAGGGCAATTCTTTAACAGGTTTATTCCTTTAAAGAAAATTGAAATGTATTTATATATTCATATGTTAAATTGAGTGAAATATCAGTAACTGGACAAATAAGGGTGTTCAAAAACTTCTGAGTGAGTGAAACCTGCAGGTATGTGTGCAAAATGTCCATTGTTATATGTCTGTGGTCTGCAAAGGTTATTATGCGTATTATTAAGGTTATTAACCTACTTAATCCATATATTAACCTGCCAGATCCCAGGGTTGTGCAGTTAGGGGTAACAAACAGGTGTATGTTTGTTTATAAATATTTATTTAACGAAAAAAGTAAAAAAAATACCCAGTTAAATGATTTCTGTCTACTAGCTCACATGTATTGGCCTTAGAATATTATTATTAACATTGCATTGGTGGTTCAGTGGTAGAATTCTCGCCTCCCATGTGAGAAGCCCGGGTTCGATTCCCGGCCAATGCATTGTGATTGTGGTAGCCTAGCAGTTAAGGTACTGGACTCTGGACCGCTACCAAGCTGCCACTGTTGGCTCCTTGAGCAAGATCCTTAACCCACAATTGCTTGGATTGTAAGGTTGTATCAGTTGTAAGTCGCTCTGGATAAGGGAATCTACTAAATGCTATAAATGTAAATGTTGTGGGACTGTGGTAGCCTAGCGGTTAAGGTACTGGACTATGGACCAGAAGGTCCAGGGTTCAAATCCCACCTCTGCCAAGCTGCCACTTTTGGGTCCCAACCTTAACCAATTGCTTGGATTGTAAGACTGTACCAATTGTAAGCCAATTTTGTAAATAACCATGTTTTTAGTCTAGACTTGAAATTTGGGAGTGTTTCTGATTCCAATACAACAGTGGGGAGGTTATTTCATAGCTGGGGGACAATATATAAGAATGATTTTCCTTTGACTGAAATGTTTCATATGTACTGTTTTGGTGGAGGTAACTACACATCTGCCAGTAAACAGCCTTTGTTAAAATCATGGAGAGGAGTGGTAGATTTGAAGTTGCACTATAATTAGACAGCATGCTAGGGTCAAGGTTAGTTTATTTTATTTTTAAATCAGATGTTTAATAACTGTGCACTTAAAGGATTTGGGCAGAACTAAGGAACACATTTAAAATGATAAGCAGTGGCTCTGTAATACTAGGTATTCTTTCATTAAGTAAATTTGTCGGAGAAACAATAATGTACTGTGGTAGCCTAGTGGTTAAGGTACTGGACTCTGGACCAGAAGGCTGTCCAGAAGGTCCAGAGTTCAAATCCCACCTCTGCCACTGTTGGGTCCTTGAGCAAGACTCTTAACCCACAATTGCTTGGATTGTAAGACTGTACCAATTGTAAGTCACTCTGGATAAGGGCGTCTGCTAAATGCAGTAAATGTAAATTATTACAATATGTTACAAGTAATATGTTAAATTCCTCCCAACATAAACTGTAGTGTATGCCCAGACGTCCAATGTGTATGACCAGTCCTTACTACCCACAATTTCATGAGTATACATTTCCATTCATTCCATACATACTGTGTGCCCCTTCTGATGATATTTTGAGGGGTTAGGTGATGAGTCTATTAACAAATGTGTGTGAGAGAGAAATTCGTATTTAGTTAGTGATGATATGAAGTCATTGTCTATTAACAGAACACGTTTGTGCAAGTGTAGCATGATACTCTGGCAGCACTAACAACAACAGCATGGCTACAAAGGGTTGAACCAAAACAGATCGAACAGGGATCACATGAGACATCAGCTACCTAGCTCCCTAACAATCGACACACTTTAGTGAAGACAACATCCCAGATCACCATGAAAATATCTGACCGTGAACCCCCAGCTCTACCCTAAGCAAGGATGCACAACTTCAGGCCAAAGGCCCTCCCAGCTGGACAGCCTCACCTGACACGCCCGGCTACTTGCCCAAAGGCATGACAGAGCATGCATGCCAGAGATGACCCCAGACTCCAGCCAATGGAGCCAGAGCTGTGCATTCCATTCTAAAGTCTAACCAAATGTCTGTGTAAATAACCATGTTTTTAGTCTAGACTTGAAATTTGGGAGTGTTTCTGATTCCAATACAACAGTGGGGAGGTTATATCGTAGCTGGGGGACGATATATAAGAATGCCTTTCCCTTGACTGAAATGTTTCATATGTACTGTTTTGGTGGAGGTAACTACACATCTGCCAAGAAAAAAAGCTGTGCTAAAATCTTGGAGAGGAATGGTAGATTTGAAGTTGCACTATAATTAAACAGTATTCTAGGGTCAAGGTTAGTTTATTTTATTATTTTTATTTTTTTTTTAAATCAGATGTTTAATAACCATGCACTTAAAGGATTTGGGCAGAACTAAGGAACACATTTAAAATGATAAGCAGTGGCTCTGTAATACTAGGTATTCTTTCATTAAGTAAATTTGTTTTGATCAGTGTGGACACACTCATATTATTAATTAGGGTAGTGGTACTGTGGTAGCCTAGCGGTTAAGGTACTGGACTCTGGACCAGAAGGCTGTCCAGAAGGTCCAGGGTTCAAATCCCACCTCTGCCACTGTTGGCTCCTTGAGCAGGAGCCTTAACCCACAATTGCTTGGATTGTAAGACTGTATTAATTGTAAGTCGTTCTGGATAAGGGTGTCTGCTAAATGCTGTAAATGTAGGGTATATTTTCTATTTCACCCAAATTTACAGTTGTTTAAACAGACATTGACAGCATCTGAAAGGTTGGGTGATTTGATCTTTTCATATTTAAGAAATTCATGAAATCATCACTGTCACAATCAGGTGAAACTTCAGAGCCAGCTTCTGTAATGTTTCTAGGTAGTCTGGAGACGCATGTTACTCTATTTTAGCTTGAGTGAGTTTTATCTTTAGTAATAGCATGTTTACAAGTCTGCTATGCTGTTCCCTTTAAGCAGTTTGAACCACCTCCAGTTTACTATATTACCACTTAAATTCTAAAACAGTGGAACAGTGCCGCCCAAGGAGGTTGGGTCCCTTTTTGAGTCTTGGTCCTCCTAAGGTTTCTTCCTATAACTCAGGGAGTTTTTCCTTGCCACTGTCGCCCTAGGCTTGCTCAATTTGGGATTGGACGTAGTTATTAGGAGATAATCTAAACTTGTAAAGTTGCTTTGAGACAATGCTCCATTGTAAAAAGCGCTATATAAATAGAT